>JAWZYV010014757.1:0-70856 GCA_038373885.1 Cheiracanthium punctorium
TTGATGTGTCTTAATCTCCTTGGTTTTACTCAATAGTGACCCTTTCTTTCAGGTAAATAACTTTCACCTATAAAGTAAAAAAAAAAAAAAGATTCTCTTTCAATAAGTCATAAAAATAGTGAAAATATTTCTTAAATCATTAACAGAGATGATAAAAAGAAAGGAAGAAACTATCATTAACATGAATTACGTTTAATGTTTCTTTAAAAAATATTATAGCTATATTTTAAGGATGTTTGCGATTTCCGGTGAGATGTAAATCATGATATTAACCATCTAATTAAAAAAAAATATCCTTTTTTAAATTAGGCAGAGTATGTAATGCTTTTAAAAGGATTTTTAATTATACCTGCCTATTTCTTTTTTTTTTAACAACCCATGAATTCTCTTAGAAATACGCTAATAAAAGGTAACTTTCAAATCAAGGAAGACAAATTTAGCTTGCTCCCCTTTTAAAAATTAAAGAGTTTTGTTAAAGAATAAGTTTTTGTGTGGAAAATTATATAACCATCATCGTAAAACATAATTAAATATAAATTAACTTATACATACAAGAGTGAAAATATACAAATAAAGAAAAAAATTTAACCTCATTATATTACATATGACTCAAAATCTTTACAGCATAAGTGCTGATTGCACTATGGATTGCACATTTAGGATTTTGCTGATTTTTGCATTTAGAACCACATAGTTAAGAAAGTACTTATTTTACCCCAGATAAAAGAAATGCAGTATACATGATTAAAATGTTTCATTAAAAAAGAAATGGGGGAAAAACATCACACCATTCACATAGAGATACTGAAGTTCGTAGAGATACGACACGGTCTTAGTGCGCATGCTCAGAAAATCATCCACGGCAGAAAAATCATCCAAACTACGGCAATCCGTTTTCCCTCAGTTGGCCGTTACTCGCGAAGCAGGCGAGTTTTATTTTTCGCTGAGCATGCATTATATCGTTCAATTATGGATGCAATGAGTACGGAGAAATAACTACAGTGCAACAAATTGAAGTGCTGTGCTGTCACATAACAATGCATTATTATTCCCCTTACATTTTGTCTGTTTGTTTGTTTTTGTTTATTAATTCATATTTGTAGTACATCATTCATAAAACCCTTATTTTATATGAATATTGGTATTGGTTGATTTTTAAATAATGGAAAACAGATTTTTTTTTCTTCAAGCATGCTTCCTATAATGTTGTTGTAGAAGTAAATTATGATTAAGTTCACATGAATAACTTCATTTGTCAGTTTTAAATGTATACAAATACATATATTTGTACTGAACAATTCTACTTTTCTTTCCTTCTAAATGTTGTTAACCTTTTACAGATCACATTGAGATCCTGGCATATTTTATATCAGTTCTTTTGCATATTTTGTCTTCTGATGCGTTAGTTAAAGCACATCAGTTATTTAAATGGGGGAAGATTTTAATACAATTTTCACTCTGTTTCCAATTGGGAGCAAGGGTCATTTCTGACTATGATTTACAATGATTTCAAAAATTGATAATACTGATGGATAGTTTAAATGATAGGTGAAATATTAAGAATTAACAGAAGATTTATGTTTAAATTTAATATTTAGTAAGTTTTAATGTTACTTCGTTAAAAAATCTAACTGGGTGAATTAACTGGGTTTTCCTTTTACGGCAGTCAGGAACGTGACTTCTTAAATTAAAAATAGCGTGAGATTAAAACTACCGTGTGTACTCGCGTAGTAGTCGCCCTTGCATTATAGTCGCACCCCTGTTTTGAAGCAGAAAAAATCGTCAAAATAATTTCCCTACATAAAAGTCGCAGCCACGTATTTGATCTGTATTTATGTCTGTAAAAATATCACTATAAAAAGAAAAATGCCTCTTTTTTGTGTGTAACTGACGAAAGGACTATTTAATATACTGCAGATAATCTGTAAGTATTTGGTAACTTAGTAATTTTATTATAATACCAGTAATGTTTTAACATTAAAGTGTAGAATATTGTGTAGTGTATTTCCTCGCATAATAGTTTAATTTCTCCAAGAAAAATGGCAAAAAAGTGCGACTATTACGCGAGTAAATACGGCATGCCATAAAATTTACGTCATATCAAAGTAAATTCGCAAAGAAACGAGTTTAAAGTAAACTATTTTCTTCTGCAGAAACATGGAGGTTTTAAATTATGCATTTACGGGGAAGAAACGAAAATGAAAGTAATAGGTATTATTAGTAGATTTGTTGCGATAATATGAGTTAAAGCACAATATGCCGTTAGAATATACAAAGGGGGCACGTGCTCCCAATTTTGCGTCAAGATCTTTTTATTTTGAATATTTGTTTGGAAATTCAAAAGGAACCATCGATAGAAGAAAAATCCCCCCAAATCTATCCTGTGCCCCTCCCCCCAAAAAAAAACCCTTAAAAATCAGTCACACTACACTAAAGGACCATTACAAGTACAAAAAGCAAAAATTGAAAAATAAATAGTAAATATTCAATTACACCTCAATAACACGTACATGTTTGAACGGCTGAATAACTTCTGCATAGAGTGCTTGAAACAACTCATGCCAGTAAATATTTTTCAGACACTGATATCTAGTGAGCTACGATTTCAGAAAAATATTGCTTTATCTAAATATTTATAACTGAAACTGAAATATTTTGACTCAAAGCGAAAAACTCAGATGAAACGCGCCGAGTAAAAGGTAGCCAACAGCAGTTTGGCGTCTGTATTCATTTCGCCAAATGCAGTCCGGCGCAATCATGGAAAAAAGTACAAAATACAAAGCTTTTGAAGGATTTTTTAATTAATTTAAAGCATGATATGCGCACATATAACATAAATAAATATTAAAACAATATTATTGTAAAGTTCAAACAACGAAAGTGTAAGATAAGACTTAAAATTCAAGCTTTCGATGACAGCTCGAAAGCGAAACTACGTAAATAATCGCTTCAAAATAGTAGTTAATTTCGGATTTCTAGTTAAAAAGTGATTTTTATGCATTAAGTAAGTATTTCAGATTAGGAAAATCGAAAGGAAAAACATAAGACTGATTATTTAATGCTTAGATACAGCAGTTTTTCCGAAGTCACTTCGTTTCACAATGCTAACTCTACGGAAGATTTTCATCCATAGCCCGCGGTGGCTGATTCTCCGCTTCAGCCAATCAGAAATTATTTCACTCGTGTCGGGTCTCTGACGAAGTATAGGGTCTCTACTGTAGGCCTGAGGGTCCACTGTTCCCCCAGGCGTACCACTTCACTTTGAATACTTTCTCAGAATCGGCGGTGGTGTTTTTTTTCAATGGCTATGAGACGAGAGAGACGTGATAATGTTATGAAAGAAAGACGAATGGATTCTGATCCCCTCCAACCTAATTACTGTCAAGGTTTTCTTCAAATTTCACGAACGAATCCTTGGGGAATGTTTGTACATCTATTAATTCAAAATTAGGGAATAAGAGTTTAATTACACAGGATAGCATATTAGTCAGATCTGTTGATTTCTTTCTTTCTTTCTTCTTTTTTAAATTGCTTGCTTTTATATTTTACTTACATTATCACAATAAAATGAAAAATTTTACAACTACTGAAATAGACATCAAAAGACAAAGTTTATAGCTCCGTTTAAGATACATTTAATGCATTTTTAAAACGCCTTGTCAATAATTATTATTGAGGAAGGCACACGAATATTTTTATAAAAATGACGTAACTGTCGAGTATCGAAATATGAAAGTACTTTTTTACCCCATTTTTAACACTTTCTTACGAAGTTGATGATGAATGGTCAGCCAATCAGAAATTCAGCCAATCAGAAATTATTTCACTCGTGTCGGGTCTCTGACGAAGTATAAGGTCTCTACATTCACACGGGTGGAAAAACATGACTTATGATTTAGGGAAATGATAATTTCAGCTTCCTTTTGCCTATGTGTATGTAGCATGCAATTTTTTAAAATGAAGGGGAAATTGTTTAAGGTTTAATATGCTTTAGTTTTGGCCTTAACAAAACTGATTTGGCATGTTGCTTGAGACTGGTTTTCAAATGAAGTTGGGGGGAAAAACCTCTAACAAAGTTTTCAGAAATATAATTCATTTAAAAAGTGTAATAGTGGAATAATCAGTAGTTTTAGGTTGTCACAGAGTTACATATGAATCAAAATCTTTACAGCATAAGTGCTGATTGCATTTCTTTACATACACAAAATGGTGCAGATACAAAACTCACATCTTCCATTTTTAAATTATAGCTTTAATAAAACTATTATAAGTTTAGGACAATGTGGAAGTAGTTGTTAGGACAACAAATATATGAATAAATTTAATAAGTGCCAATATATAATGTTTGTTAATAATATAATCAGTTCCTTCCCTAAGAACTAGGTCAAATGAAAAACGAGTTGTGAATCAATCTAGACCCTTCATATAATATAATTATTAATATTGAACAACTAATTCATTTATTTATTTTAAATTTGATTGGACGTACAATAAAATACGCCTTAAAATGAATGATACCACTTTATAATTATCTTTTTTCAGATAAGATTTAGATTAAAATTTGCAAATACTTTTTTTGAATGGCTAACATTTTAAATTGTTCCTTTTCTGTTAAATTGTAGGAACCATTTTAACATACAGCAACAAGTATTCAAAGGGAGGGTCCAAGGGGTCCGGACCCCCTCTGAAATTTTGATTTTTATTAACAAAATGATAATGAAGTATCTTTGTGAGAGCTTTTTGCCTTTTCCACTGTTTGGACCCCCTTCTGATGTTTTTTTTTTCTGGATGCGTCCCTGCATACCAATATATTTATTTAAATTTCATAGATTTTAAGTTTGTTCATTTTTTCCAACCCTGAAAAACTGAATATTTTAATCATGTAGTCATTCTACAAACAAAAGAAAATAACATTTATCCTTTTGATAAAACATCAAATGGGAAAGAAAATGGTTTAAAAACAAAGCATTCCCTTTCAAACCACTTAGTTCAAACCAAAACATGATTGTTCTTTTTTCTCATCGGTGTATTCTGCAGCAGAGAGAAAACTTAACAGGTATGCAAGGCTTTTAAAAGAATCTTTTAAATAATATAACTGTGATAGTTTTACCTCAATGTACTGGAATAGATCATCAGCGGGAGTTTAAGCCTTGGATCTCAAAACCTGCAAAATAAATCATTTTATTAAAAAGATAAAATTACGATAGCATTGAAGGATAAACAGTAACACACACACACACAAAAAGGGACTATACAACTAATTTCTAAAATTTTATCCCTGTAAACCTTAATGTAAAAATTGCTAAAGTAGCTAGATGTATTACCTGAACTAAAAAAAAAAGTACCTCAAAAGAGAAAATAACACACCCCTTTAAAAAGGTTAATGTAATACACTGCCACTTTATACTTTTTTTTAAATGCATCATTTTATGTGTGTCAGATTGTGTAAACAGTGTGTCAGATAATTTCCACAAATTTTGCTATAACAAATATTGGTAATAATGAAGTTGATAAAAATGAGAATCTGTAAATGTTACTTTGATATGCTAATTTATTAACTTGGAATTCTATTATACTTAAGTTACGAAATATAACAGTTGCATACACAAGATAGGGGATGGATTCCAAACTTCTGATGTTCAGAAATTAACAGAAAGACTATGTACAGTGAAACCTCTTCGAGTGGCCACCCCTCTTAACAGCCAATTTTTCATGGCATGGATTTTTTGGCGCTTAGACCTAATGTTAAAATAACTTCTATCAGTAGCCACCCGACCCCCACTAAACAGTCACCGAGTTGGATCGGTGATTGTGAAGAGTGCCTTTTGGTTAACAAGTGGCAAAGGTAAGCATATTTTAAATCCTTTTAATCAAATCTAAAATATTCATTTCAGGTTGATTTAAATTAACTAAACAGTATGTTTGTGTATATAAACGTTTTTACAAATGAATTTTTGAGGTGCTAATTCCGTCCCTGACAATGAATTTCCCAATGTTTGTAATAGCGAACAAGCTAACTTTCAACACAAGCGACTTTAAAAGAAAATTGATGAAATTATAGAAAATTCTGAAGCGGTTACAAACAAATCGGTTAAAGATCTGCTTTTTAAAGTAAAAAACAGACTTTAAAAAATAGTTGTTTCAGAGAAAAGTAAAAACTTAAAACAGACACAAATTGTATCCTTTTTTCAAAAAATGTAAGAAAGCATTAAATAAAGTACTATTTTCTCTATAGTTTTAAATTTCATTTTAAACAAGGAACATGTGTCATACTTGTTTATATTATGTATTATAGCAATTATCTTATAATCTTATAATAGTAAATAAAACCCTTCAGAGCGGCCAAATTTCTCGGTACAGTGGGGTGGCCGCTCAGAGAGTTTTCACTATATATAACTCCCCTATTGCAACAAAAGAAGTCTGTGCAAGCTACTCAATAAATACATTAATTACGAATTATTTTTATACTTATATGCCTTTTTACACCCCCCCCCATAAAAAAATGTAGGACCTTTATCTGTAGAGTTTTAATGATTCCAAATAATTCAGATTCTATCTTTATAAAATATATTATTAATTAACTCACATTTCATATAAGGCATTCACAATAATAATTAAAATAATATTTAAATTGCAATCCAAAGAAGCTTGGAAATTATTGACAAAATTACCCTAAAATAATGATACTTTTTTTTTCTCTAGACAGAAAAAGCTAATAATAATGTTTATACAATGAAAAGCAAAGCATGTAATTTTGAGCACACAACTTTTAAAAGTGATAAATACTCATAAATTACTGTTTTCATTTCTTAGGATTTATATTTTCATTCGTTTCAATTTTGAAAACTTCAATTACTATTATAAAGGCATTAATTATTATTTCCCTATAAGCAGATAATGTACACAATCTCATATCTGAATATGCACATATAAAGCTTGCCAAACTTTCTGTAAAACGTACACTTTTTATTGCATGTTTTCCCTATTTATTGCACAAGAACATTTTTATTTCATACTTCATTTATTAAATAGTAATGATAACCTAGTAACTGTACACTATTGTCTCTCCCAGAGGCGTAGCCAAGAGGGCGGATAGGGGGTCACAACCCCCCCCCATGAGGAATATTTTGCCATACAAAATGTATATTCTTCACGACCTTATCACACACACGTTGCAGTACTTGTTTTGGTAAGTTTCCTCAAAAAGTGATATTCAAGCAACTGTTTTATGTATTACATAATTTACACGTATAAAATATTTTTTACAATTAATCTAAATACTGTAGTTTGTCAAATATCAATGAAGGCAGAGGGGTTGAAATTAAAGTGAATGATTGCAAATTAAATTAGAATTTTTAAAAATATCAATGAAGACTGAAAAGAGGGAAGGAGATATGTCACACACTTGCACACAATTTCAAGCAAAACAATCAGACGCACACTTTGTAGGAACATTAGTCACAGAAAGCTAGTCATAACTGAGTCTGTATTTACAGAAATAAAACAGGTGAAGCTTGGATTCAATTTTCTCACTATGATAATTTTTTGTTTCAAGTATGTGTGTTCAGGAAATTCTCTCTCATTTTTTTGGATCTTCCATTGCACAGTAGCAGTACAGAAGATCTAGGTAGTTTCACTCCCCCCCCCCAATAAAGGTAGTTTAAAAAATATTTTGCTAGGGCCATATAAATTTATTAAAAGCAGACTCCTCTTCTAGGAGTTATCTTATTTGAAACTGCTTAACAAACAAACAAAAAGAAATAAATAAGTCAAAGACACGAAATATTATATTTATATATAAAAATATCCTAGCACTACAGTTAACTACATCAAAATATTCAAACATAGAAAAACTTTTTAAAAAACTTTTTAAAATGTAATTAAGATATTGGATGAATATTTTTAAGTATTTAAGTTTTTTTTACTAAAATTTATTTGAAAGTATATAGCAAATGTCAGGGATATGTTTCTAATAAATTAAGTCATTTAACTTGTTGAATTGCTAAATTCTACACAAAATGTGTGAAAGCTGGCATATTATATAGATATTCCTATTTTTCAATTTTAACAGGTTTTATTTATTTACATTTTCGGTATTTAAAATATTACACAAACTATTTTGAGTCTATCACGAATACACAAATTACTTTTTTTTTTCTTTTTCTTTTTAACCGTAAAATAAAATCTCAAAAGCATGCACATTACCCCAGAGATGGAGGTGCCATATTTTTCATTTGACTTTTATTACGAAACAGTTTACTTTTGATTTTAAGGAAATTTCGCTAGTCTAAAACTAGAGTATAAGGTCTACAAACACTAATCACAATACGTTTATGCACAAGAACAAAAACAGGGTATGTTAGGAAACGTATAAATATACTCGAACTACACATGGAATATTTCAATTAAAAAGAATATATGAGATTTCATAAAGGATATTTAAAAAGCAACTTACCAGATTAACCCGTAACTGGAGACGGGAGTCAAAATGACTCCACGTTGCTCATTGGCACTGATTATCACGTGGTTTTTTGTTCTTGAATGCAATCATCTCCCCAGTACCTTAAAGTAGTTCTTTTATCAGTATGTTGGCAGAAGTCCAAGTTTGAACAAGTGCGTAAAACCGAATTACTTTTTTTCAAAGTTTTCGTTGCTATTTATGGAGTCACATTGACTCTACGTCTCTGAAACTGTGATTGAAAATAGTATATAACACACCAGTTAATTTCTGCGAATTTCTCATTCCAATACACTTCCTTTGTCTAGAATAACATATTGTTTAAAAGAAAATGGATAATGCTCAACCAGGACTTCTAGGAAAAAAATTCGGCCATGTGATCCAGATTTTGATAAAACTATAATGCAATGGTTTGAAGAATGCGAAGTGTCGGAAGATGATTCTGAAATTAGCGATGCCGAAACGATTATAAGCGATCATGAAGAAGAAAGTGAACAAGAAAGTGAAGAAAATTCGGACATAGATTCAGAAGAAGAGGAAGACGAAATGGTTGACATGGAAAATTATTTCTATGGGAAAGGAAAAAATAGATACAAGTGGTCAAAGAAGTCGTTAGTGAGTTCACATTCGATTTTCAAAGGTTATCTTTGACTGAAAATGAAGCTTGGACCTATATTTTCTCGACCGACATGTTGCTTATGATCGTGAAATATACAAATCTAAAACTTGCTGCAATTAGGCAAAAGTATAAAGATCAAGAGAAGTCAGATTTGCGTGATTTGGATACAGTGGAATTACGTGGCTTTATGGGTCTACTATTTTACACTGCTGCTTTCAAATCAAACCATGAGGATATCCGTTCACTGTTTGGAACAGATGGCACAGGGCGAGACATTTTCCGGTGCATTATGAACGTGAAACGTTTTGCAGTTCTACTCCAATGCTTGAGATTTGATGACCCAAATACGAGAGAAGAGCGATTAAGGGAAAATCCAGTGGCATTAATATCGGAGATTTTCGAAAAATTAATCACAAACTCTCAGTCAGCTTACAGCATTGGCACTTCAGCATGTGTCGATGAGATGCTCGTTAGTTTTAGAGGAAGGAGTAAATTCAAGATGTATATGCCCAATAAGCCTTGTAAATATGGACTGAAAATCATGGCTTTAACTGATGCTAGAAACAATTACTTCTTCAATGGCTACATATATTGCGGTAAAAATTTTGATGGTATGACACTTTCAGAAAAAGATAAAATCTTGCAAAAACCAACACAGGCAGTTGTGCGCTTGTCTGCTTGTATTGCAGACACAAACAGGAATATAACAGCAGACAATTGGTTTTCATCGGTTGAGCTTGTAAAAGTTTTGAAGGGAAAAAAATTAACCTATGTTGGAACATTAAAGAAAAACAAACCAGAAATACCTAAAGAATTCCTTCCAAACAGAAGCAGAAAAGTAGTGAGTTCAGTTTACGGCTTTTCGAAAGATTTAACGTTGGTATCACATGTTCCTAAAAAAGGTAAAGCTGTATTGCTAGTGTCGTCTATGCACTCATCAATATCCCAAGATACAGACATCAATAAGCCGGAAATTATCAGTTTTTATAACAATACAAAAGCTGGTGTTGCTTCCTTAGATGAAAAATGTGTCACATATTGTACCGGTCGGAGAACAAGAAGGTGGCCAATGGCTATATTTTTTCGTCTTATGGATATAAGTGCAGTTAACGCCTTTATTATTTACCAGGCTACACGAGACTATGAAAAAAAGTCAAGGCTAGATTTTATGAAGAATCTTGCAAAGCAGCTAGCAAGTGAAGAGTTAGAAAGGAGGTTAACAAATACCCGTATTCGACAGGAAGTTAGATTTTCTATTACGAAAATACTTGGTAAAGGAGAGGAAAATGTACAAGTAGATAACAGCGGAAAATTACCTGCAAGAAAATATTGTAGTGTTTGCCCCAAAAAATTGAAAAGGAAAACATCTACTGTATGCCATTATTGTAAACACCCAGTATGTGGACAATGTTCCGCAGCCGTATGCCCCAGCTGCATTTGAAAGATGTAAAAAGCAAGAAATAAAAAAATATTCTTAAGGTAATATTTAAAAATATTGTATTCTTCATTTTTGTTTAACACAATTATAACCAATAGTATCATCCCATAACATCTAAACGATAAGTACTCATTAAAAGGCTGTTCATAGTTTTTCTTATAAAATCTGTCTAACATTTAATATCATAACATTTAACATTTTTAATATTGATATTGTTAATATTTCTGGTAACTACATGATTTCCAGCACATATTGCATTGTCAAAACAAATTCAAACACTATTTTTAAAAGAGAAAAAAGAAAAAAAAACAATGGAGTCTTTCTGACTCCATGTCTCTAACCGCGTAAGGAAATTCATGTCTCCAGTTACGGGTTAAGGCATTTTCATCTGTGCTTGTTTACATTCGTGATAAAATGTCTTGATAATTACAAATGGCCATAATTTCTAATTTTGTAGCTTTCTTGTAGGAAAATAATTAACACTATTTCACATTGCAATGAAAACCCAAATGAGAACAGTCATAAACTCTAGATCAAAACCGATAACAAGTAAATAATAAATAAATAAATGAGCAGTCAGCAAAACAAAGTTGAATAACAAAACACGATACGATAGTCGAGCCAGGCCAACCCACGCTGACGCAAACAAACAACTGCGCGGGAAAATTGCTTTGAAATTGAAAAGCAACCCTGTGTGTCGTACGCCAAAAGACCTCGCCTGGCGTGATTTGGATATATGCCTGTATTATGGTTTTTGTGCATTACACAATGATACCTGGTTTTGCCGCTTCCAGCCGTAAGATGTCGCGTTACGTATACCCGCAGCCTTCACTCCCTCGGTTTCAGCCCCATTATTGATGATAAATGACAGCTACTCCGTGACAGCTGGACACGAGCCGAAGGGAGCTACCGCGAGCATAGAAGTGACCGCGAGGAGGGGGAGGGCAGCTAGGGTCAGGGTCAACTTGCTTCCTCACCGAGACAGCAAAGATTCTCTCTCCGAAGGAAAAGGAGATAACACATCTACATTTTGGATTTTTACTAGGTCCCCAGCCTAATGAGACATCTGTTGCTAATTCATTCGACGATTTGGGATTCGACGATTTGGACCGTTCCCGTAAATTAGCGGTTTTTACAGTTTGATGGTGACCATATTCCCCCAAATAAAATATTTTCCAGGTATAGAATTAGATGCAGCAGATGTAAGTCTTCTAATACAACATCCTATTTCTGAAAAACTAACATCCTCAATATTCGAGGCATGAATTTGACCTTTTTAATGTTATAAACATTGGGTCTATGGACTTCCCCATACTTTATCCAAGGTGCGAATTGAACATTTTCTCCAGAGGGGGGGGGACATTTGAAAGAAAACATTCTTCTAGAGGGAACATTTGAAAAGGAAAAAAATGGAGGGAAGGCGTAAAATGCTCCACTCACATAATATATTAAGTATTACATGACAAATGCAGTCGCCAACATGTCTGGGAAGGGATTTAAATTCAAACAAAAGTCAACCCTGGATTTTCTGTGCACATATATTCCTGCCTAAGTCGATTCTGCGTCCACCCTCAAATTCAGCTCGCGGCGGAACAGCGCTTGTTCGTTCATTTCGCAGTCTTAATTTGTTGCAGAATGAGAAGTGGCATCATGCATGTATATATCGATTTCAAAGGGATGTTTGTAACTTTCTCCTTTGTCTAGTAAATAAAAGAATTTCTAATTTCAATACTTAAAATCGTTAGGTCCTGTTTAATTTGTGAGGACAGAGACTAATTTTAACATTTCTCCAGCAGGAAATAAATAGTATCCCTGGCAGGGATCAATTAATATTTCTCTAGCCAGGGATATTAGATTCTTCAGCCAGGAACAATCCCCGGCATCCCCCCCGTCAATTCGCCCCCTGACTTTATCAAACATTCAAAAAACATTCAAAATCACGTTTTACTGTCTAAATTTTCATCTGAGTATAAATTAAAATACCGCCAAAAGTCTTATAAGAATATTGCGCATTGCAGACGATAATATTAAATGAAGAAAGTGAAATAACAAACATAGTGGTAATATTGGGTCGGCAAAAGAAGTAATTGCGTTTTTTACATGGAATTCAAACAAATAAATTTTCAATCATGAAACCATTCTTCAAGTTCGACCGTAGCTGAGTAACGTTAATGCTTGCAGTCAGAAGAGCCGAGAGCAGCCTCTCACTCCTGCTAACATTTCACCTGTCTAAGAGAGCCATCAAGGGAAATACTCAATAACAATTTCAAAATTAGGAAGGTTTTCAAAATTGTGAGCAGTGGTTTTGCATTTTTCCTTTAAATCATGTGTAGGAACCAACCAAGGAAGTTATGAACTCACAGGTCATTTGGACCACTGACTTAATATTCTAATTTCTACCCTTGATATTCTTATAAAAAAAAACTTTAAGAGAGATAGAAAAAATATTTTCCTTGAAAATAAGGTTTATTTCTTTTAACTCTCTTGAGCGAAATGAATGAAAGGCGAAAAGTTCGGAACCTACAAATAGCGCTTTTCAATTTGCAGAAGTCTCTTAAAAACGCGCAAAAAATAATTCGCAATATCTCCGGAAATTATCGTAGAAAATTGGTGAAAATTTATATTCAGGGTAATTTGAAGGTTTTCTTTCGTTTAATAAAGTCAAAATACACTGTTGCCATTCACAAAAACGAAGTTGATGCAGAATTAAATATGAAGACGGTCCCTTCTGCAAATTAAATTAATAGCAAATTAAAGTATGCGTTATTTGCAAACGAATGGTATATATAACTTTCCTGTATGACGAATGACGGCTAAATAAAGAGCAAGAGGGACTTTTTTTTTCCGCAGCTGTACACATTTGTAACACATTGGTTTTTATTAATGTATATTTGTTTATTATGTTTATTTTAGCTTTCAGATATATAGATTATTTTAGCTTTCAGATATGGCCCTTTTTTTACTGTGCCCCCCACAGTATATATATATTAAAATACGAAATTTAATTTTTATACGGTCCCTTCTTTCCTACCTTTTATATTTAGAAGAATGTTGCTCTTTGCCTAAGAAAATTAATAAAACAAAGCCCGTGTTTCTAAGTGAAATAGTTAGCAAAAAAAACTTAGTTTTAAAGATAATGACTTACACCACTTTGCCTGCTGTGTTGGCGTCGGTTTTCAGGGGGAAAAATCTTTACTTTTCGGGACCAACTATGAGTTGAAAAAACTTAAATAACGATCCCATTGTTGGCAATTATATGCGTTTAAATTCGTGAAATGAACAGGTTCAGTTTACTTGAACTGGTCGATGTTACTGTATGAACATTTTTGAGAGCAATCGACTAAACATATTTGCCTACATTTCCGACTAAATTCTTTTTGAAGTTTATTTACAGGGTCACCAAAAAGACAATACATGAAAATCTGCACCCATCTTTAACACAAATGTGGATGGTCATTGCTTTGGACATGTCCAAAATACGTCAAATATTAGGGAAGAGGTTTGGTGAAATATTGCCAAAGTCAGGGCCAAAAATAAGTTTTTAGAACCAAACCCAACTTGTTGATTTCGTATACATTTCTCCAAATCTTAATGTTGTTGAAGTACCATATCTCAGTTTGAAATTAAATAAGCTTTAATGAATTGCATCAAACATTTATTTACAGGGTGGTCCAAAAGACTTTCAATACATTAAGATCTACAGCCAGCTGCAAAGACAGTGAAAATCTACTGGCAGTCATTATTTAGGCAAATCGCGAAATACTGCCAAGCTTGAAGAGTTTGCCAAAATATTGTTTAGCAATATCTCTTATATTTAAGGAAAAATGGGCAAACCATAGTAAATTATTGTATCTCAATTTCAAATTAAATAAATTTTAATGAATACATCGTAGATGTACAAGGTAGTAATACGGTGTCCACAACAGACTTTTTATATATTTATTTCACAAGGTATATATAACTCTAGTAATAATAGCAGTATAAAGCATTTGTTATAAAATACTTATCATTCTAAAATTCAATTAAAAAAGCAATACTAATAAAGCACTGCAAAAGTAGTAGATTCAAAGGAATTTGTAAAGAAGCATGACTTTAAACTTACATAGACATTTCATAAGACGTATATCTTAAAAGTAACAATAGCACATATACTATAATAATAAAAAATAAGTGCAATACAAATTAACAACGCGGACTATTCAAAATGGCCTCCATCAACTCCCACGCAGAGCTGCAGTCTTGTCACCAATGCATTTTGTACTCTGTCAAGTTCTTCAGAAGTAATTTCTCAACTTGCTCGTGGAATTCAAGTGGAGAGCTCTGGTATATATTTAGGGGTTGTTTCATAAACAATATTTCGCCAACGACTGCAGATATAGAAATCTGGTGGAGTTAGAACAGGTGACCTGGGTGCCATTCAGCAGGGCCTTCTAGTCCAATCCACCTATTTGGGAATTCTGCGTTCAGCTAGTTAGTAACTATACTGCGTCTATGAGGAAGAGCACCGTCATGTTAAAAACAAATTCGTTGATGAACGACCAACGGTACATCATCCAGGAAATCCTCAGCAGCACTTAGTATCATATCACGATATCCTTCTCCAGTAAGGGAAGTGCTGTAATTAACTGGACCGATAATCTGAGTTTCCCATATACCGCACCAGCCATTTACAGAAAATCGTTTCTGGTGCCGAGTTTCCCTAGTTATCATTCGATTACTAGAGTTCCAGTAATGGTCGTTTTGGCGGTTGATGCATTTATCCGGAGAAAAATGGCATTCGTCGGTCCAAATGACATTCCTAAGAAAACGGGGATTCGTGGCATGTTATTTAGTGTCCAATTACAGAAATATAACCTTCTCTGAAGATCTTTGGGCAGTAAGGCTTGACAACCGTCTAAACTGGGTTGCATATTATACCTTTGAAGGAATCGCCAAACATATGAGAAAGATATGTTAAGTTCTTTTGTCACAGTTTGTACACTTGCTTGTGGATGCGCCGAAAAATATCCAAAAATGTGTATGTCCCTATCACAAATCGTTCTCAAGGGCCAGTAGCACGTCTTCTTGAAAGTAGAGATCCCGTATTTTTTAAACTCCGTACTAATCGTTGAACGTACAACTGCGGAAAAAAAAAGTCCCACTTGCTCTTTATTTGGCCATTATTCGTCGTACAGTAAAGTTATATGTACCATTCGTTTGCAAATAACGTATACTTTAATTTAGTATTAATTTAATTTGCATAAGGGGTCGTCTTCACATTTAATTCTGCATCAAATTCGTTTTTCTCAACGGCAACACTGTATTCTGACTTTATTAAACGAAATAAAACCTTCAAATTACCGTAAATATAAATTTTCACCAATTTTCTGGGATAATTTCCGTAGATATTGCACATTCTTTTTTGAACGATTTTAAGGGACTTTCTGCATATTGAAAAATGCTATTTGTAGGTTCTGAACTTATCGCCTTTCATTCATTTCGCTTGCAAGAGTTAAAAGAAATAAATAATATTTTCAAGGGAAACACTATTTCTATTCTTAAAAGTTCTTTGTGCTGAGAATATCAGGGGTAGAAATTGGAATATTTAGTCAGTGGTCCAAATGATCCGTGAGTCCATTACTTCCTTGATTCGTACACATGATTTAAAGGAGAAAATGGAAAACGAATGCTTACTATTTTGAAAGTCTTTCTAATTTTGAAATTGTTATTGAGTATTTCTCTTGAAGGTTCGCTTAGACAGGATAAATGTTGCCAGAAGTGAGAGGCTGTTCTCTGCTCATGTGACTACCAGCAGGAATGTTACTCATCTACGGTCGAACTCGAAGAATGGTTTCATGACTGAAAATTTATTTGTTTGAATTGCATTTAAAAAACGCAATTACTTTCCTGCCGACCCAATATTATCATTGTGTTTGTTATTTCGCTTCCTTCATTTAATATTATCGTCTACAATGTGCCGTCTACAATATACAATATTCTTATAAGACTGTTGGCGGTATTTTAAAGTATAGTCAGATGAAAATTTAGACAGAAAAACGTGATTTTGAATGTTTCTTGAATGTTTGATAAAGTATTGGGAAGTCCAAAGACCTGATGTTTCCAATATTAAAAAAGGTCAAATTCGTGCCTGGAATGTTGAGGATGTTAGTTTTTCAGAAATAGAACGTTGTATTGGAAGACATTCATCTAATGCATCTAATTTTATACATGGAAAATATTTTATTTGGGGGATATGGTAGTGGACGCAACAATAGACGCTGTATAGAATCACCATAAAACTGTAAAAAACTCTTAATTGAGTTGCTTCAAAATTTCATATTTTTTAAATACAGCTATCTTTTACTGTGTTTTTGGACAAAAGAAATTTAATTTACGTTTAATTTAAGCAATTTTCAAAAAATTGTCACTAAATAAATTTATATATGGTCCCTTAACTCATGAAAATTACACATTTTAATTAATATAAATTGAACTACTGAACATAAAAATTTGAAATTTTACACAGCCATGTAATGTTGTTTTCTGCATCTATTTCCATCAAAATTTGGCTAGGTTGCTATTCATAATTTTGTTAATATTCATTTAATAATTCATAATTGATATTAATATTTCATAAAAAAATATAACAATAGTAAATTATATTTGGATCGTTTAGTTCTAATAGTACAAATAAAAGTCAGCTTCTTACTATCAATATTATATGAGATATAAATTAAAGTATGAGAAAATATTTTAACATAAGGGGAGGGTTTTGAGTGCTCATAACTCACTCATTTTCAGTTCAAATTTATTGAAAATGGGTATCCGGGGTTAAAATGAGCTAAATTTTTGAAATATGAAGTGAAATTTAGGGGTTGCTATTGGGGTGGGGGGAAAAAGTTGGTGCGAATTTTAATATGGAGACGGCCTTTATGCAATTTTTATGTATAGCAAATTAAAGTGTACGTCAATCGTAAACGATTGGTATATTTAACTTTGCTGTACGACAAACGACGGATGAATAAAGTACAAGTGGGACATTTTTTTCCGCAGCTGTACATACTACAAGTAGAAGGACGAGATGAATTAGGTAAGCGTCTTTGGATTTCTCCGGGTGTTTCGCAGCAATTCTCATTTTTAGCATAAATTATAATAATTTCAAATACTTCCAAGTTACTGTACATATTTAAAATTCAATAAATAAATATATCTATTTTCACAAATTATTGCTCCGAAAAATAGGCTAAAAAGTACTTGATGCAGTTTCTAGAAAAAAATACGAAATGAATTTCGGAAAAATTCGAAATGAATAATCCACAGCGTAACCCTGTTCTGTTTATGCTAGAAAAATCGTCTGCTGTATCGATAGAAGAAAAATCGTCCGTTATTTACATGGAGAAAATTCATGTATGCGAAAAAAAATTACTCTAAAAATACGGTCTGCGATCATTTTTTTTCTTTTTACTTTTAATACTGCAAAATAGTATAATTGCAACTTGAAAAGTTCTAAGCAAATGTATTTTCCTTTTCCTTTTTGTTCCATGGTCTAGAAATGCAATATGCATTATATTTGCCAACTTAGCCGCTTTATAGGTAGATTTGGCCACTTTATGAACCTAACTAGCAAGAAATTTTCGAAAATGCTGCAAATATATTTCGACCATATTCTTTCTGTTTTCAGCAATTTCTGGCCATTTCTAGCCTTTTTCAACTGTCGTTGATCATACTGTTCGTGTCCATTCCGCTAGCGCTTTGAACTGGCAGACGGAAGGTGCCTGGTTCGAAAGCAGGTCGCGTCCGACGACCTAATTGTTCGCAATGTTTTCGTGCTGTTCTCCGGAAATTTCACGTAAATGCGGGTTAGGACCCATAGAAAATCCCCCACGGAGGGCAATCATTGGGCAATCCCATCCCCGGCTTAGATCGCTACTAGGGATAGACTAGACTACTGTTTAGACTATTATTAGACTCCAACGGCCTAGACTACTGTCTGGATGTAGACATCGCAATAGAGCAGTTTCACTTGATGTCACGATTCTGTCCTTTTAGGACAGACATTCCACAGAAATGATGCAAAATCTTTATTTATTATTGTAATCGGTTATGAGTAGCTTATTTCTCGCTTCGCTTGAAATTCTTTTTAGCTACTTTTTGCTTTGATTCTAGCCAATTTTTCCCCGACAGAGTTACTCTTATTATAATCCAGGAATGACTTGTTTTACCTTTGTGTAACGGAATTCATTATCCATCCGTGGGTCCTACTAAGTGTACCATAATTCATTTGCCAGCCCTATTTGTCTTTCTTGTTTCATAATGATGGGAATAGCATCATTATCCATGCCTCGATCCTATTTGTCTTCCATGTTTCTTTACGTCAGAAACCATTTTCTTACAAATGGAAGTTTATAAAAATGTCTACACGTTTTCAATTACAAATTAATTGCAGTTTAAAGCTATAACTCAGTGCATATCCTTAGACATTCACACATCTTTAAATTGCTTCGGTAGTGAAAAGAACTACTGCCGTTATTTTTATTAGAAACTAGCCGCCTCCGGCGACCAGTTGGTTCGCCATTTAATAAATATTGTTCGGAGAGAATCCTGTTCCTCACCGGCTTCCTTAGCACTGAAATCTCTCAGATTCTGAATGGAATTTAAAATTAAGATGGTTACAAACAGGAGCGGCCCTAGGGTAAGTGGCGCCCCCTGCTAGTATAAAAAAGACACCCCCTTTTATGCTCTACTTAGTTTCTGAGTTCGAAATGAAGCCCCTTCGAAGCCGGCGCCCAGATGCGATGTTTACTGTGTCGGGCCGCCCCTGGTTACAAAAATAAGATGGTTAAATAATAAAAACCTACAAAAAGGAACAAATTATTTTTGTCCTATATTAATTCTGAAGAGCTTCTGGATATATTGGCCTTTATCAAAAAACGGAAAGAAAAAAGAAAAAAGTAAGAAAATCTGAAACACTTTCAGATTTTAAAAACGCACTAAAGTGCTATATATTAAAAGCGTATTATAATCCATGGGTCTTCCCTATTTTCGTTCCTTATTTCATTAAGTTGAAAAGTATATCATTAATCATGAGTGTGATTAAACAAAATTAAAATTGTTATTTCTAACATCCTTTTCCTTTTTCAAACTTATTCTCAGGTGTATTCATAAACCAAATGGCAGACGATCATCTCAAAATCGCACATCAACCATTTTATTTTTCGCCAAATTAAAAAGTTGCACACTTTAGTCTCTGAAAATTTCTAAATCCTATATTCTTTTGAGTATAAAAGATCTCATTCCAGCTCTGATTTCACATGCACACGATATTTTAATTAAAAAACAACCTTACAAAAAATCTAAACAAACAAATCTTTATTCTTTTATTTTTACTTCAAGAATCATTTAATAAACTTGCACCTAGATATGCTATATTCTCTCTTTTCCCACTGCGGGGTTACAATTACGAAATGGCGGAGCAAAAATTAGCCTTTTGCGACATTATTTTTTATCGATATCTCCTAAAATAATTCGAATTTCGAAAAAATCGCTTCGAGGTATGTCGGGATGCGTCCTGGAGAATTTCTATGCGAAATTTGGTAGGTCTACGATCACCCGTTTCGGAACGACGCGAGGTGCAGACAAATTTACTAACGGACATGTTACACTTTGTTTTATTTATATAGATTGCCAAGCATACATTTCAAGAAGAATTCTCGCCGAACTAATCTCCAGAATTCGCGCATCTGTAAAGTGAACACTAACATAAATTAACGACAGTTGAAAAGTAATTACATTTTTCTCACTTTGGAAACATTCCCTTATAGCTTCTAGTCTAAAAACACGTAGAAAAATTTCTAGAATAAATAAGGAATTTTCTCCTTAAAAAGATATTTTACAGTTTTTCCTGTGAAAAGCTCAAAACGAGTGCGTACGCCAAAGTAGAATGTTGGTGAAACTTCTGTATACTCAAAAATAGAGGTTTGTGCCGGCCTTAATTCTAGGGGATCTATCTTTGTCTTGATTAGGCATGATGGTTCGGCATGTGTCCCACATAACTGTAAAATGATTATTCGTAAAATATTGAAATTTTGTATTTAGTACAGTCGTAACATGTAGTTGTGCATTTTTCTTCTTGATTGCAATGGTTTTCGACTGTGTAATTCATTTACAGGGTCACCCAAAAGACTTTCAGAATATTTAAAGTCTATGGATATCAGTAAATGTTTAGGGCGTACCTAAAATCTCGCACGCTAACCAAGCTCGGTGATTTTGGGAGAAATATAACAAAATTTGAAGCCAAAAATAAGTTTTCAAAAGTGAACCTAACCTGGCGATACCGTATTTTTTATTGAAGTATCATCTTTCAATTTCAGACGAAATAAGTTCTAAATAAGTGCACCAAAAATTTGTGTAACTTAATAGACTTTCAAGGGAACCATGGGGTTCCACTTCGGACTTTCTTTTTATAATCATTTGAATGCTAATAAATTTTCATTATGTATTCCAATATAATGACGCAATAATACTAATAGTGATGGACGCGAGACGAAAAATAGGCCTGTCTGGTCTCGCGGAACAGCCGAAAAGCTTTGTCTCATCTTGCATATTGTAATCTTAAAAATGTCTGTCTGTCTCGCTAAAAAGTTGTAAATTTCTGTGTCTCGCATCCATCTTTAAATGCCAAGAAGCATTCACCGTGTTTACTCGCGTAGTAGTCGCACTTTTTTTATCAATTCTTCTTGACGAAAGTCCAGGTGCGACTATTATGCGGCGAAAATTTACTACCTAATATTGTAACTCTAATGCTATTTTTCTGCTTCAAAACGGGGGTGCGACTATTACGCGAGTAAACACGGTAGTATGGGTTGTTAGTATATCTAATACATAATTAAACAAAAAATATCACTAAAAAGAAAAATAAATAAGTAAATAAACAAAAAAAAAAAACGAAACATGATTACGTGTTTATTCGAGAGCTTACAGCACAAACAAATTTAATTATTATTATAATTTGTGTTTTTAATGCTCTGTGTAACGGTTGATAATTTAGTTTTAAACGCAAAATACTCAAAGCTTTTTTTTATTTAAAATGCTCTACAACAGAGTTTTCAATGGTGTTTTGGACATTACTCCCATTACATCCTAGAAAACTACTTCAATATTCCTAATCTATCAGTCCCGTACCAGCTCATTAGTATTTTTATGACACTGTATCATTGTTAAACTTATCACCAATGCTTTATTTTTTCCCCTTAATTTTGTGACAACAAAAATGGTTTTAATATTGAGGAAGAATTTCAAGTAAAACATCAATTTAAAATAGTGAATGATAAAATTTTTGAAATTTACCAGATTTTTTTTTAAATAGCATAAATGTAAATATATCCCATATGATGTATATGTACACATATGTGCATTAATGTACACATGGATACATTCATAAGTTAAAGCACCAACTGAAAGGTTCCCATATTTCTCTCTTGTCCCCTCCAACTCAAGTTACGGCACTGCAACCACAAGAGCAGTAGAGTGAAAATTGAAAAAGTCAAAAGAGGAAAAAAAGTAAGAAAGTTGTTGTCATGAGGAAGAAGTTTTCAGTTCTAACTCTACTGACCTTGTGGTTGCTAAAAACCTTTATATGGCTGGTGAACGGTAAACATTTTTCACTCGAAACGCACACACTGATGACAAGTACATTTTTATATGTGTTTATTTTATCTTAATACGCAATTTCTTTGTTTAAACATAATGGTGAAAAGAAAATTGATTTTTCTTAGGTGTGTATCTTATTTGAGTTTCATTCCTCCCCCCCGCCCGTATTCACACTCAGGGCTGGGGAGTAGCGCGCTACAAGCAGCGAAACTACAGTAGTCGCTACTTTTTTTAGTAATTTGTAGTGTAGCGCGCTACGAAAAATTAGTAGTTTGTAGCGCGTTTTGGAAGCTACTTTTGCCGCGTCATCATTTCCGGTGATTGATCTCGTGGTGCAAATTATCTTTCTTATGACACCAAGCGTAGAACTGGAACTGATGCTTGACAGAATACCCAATCCCTTCCCCGCCCCTCCCAGGGTATTTATGTGTGCCCCGTTCCCCCCGGGATTCTATGGGGACACACACCACACGCACACGAGTGAGGGGGGGGGGAGGGTTTTCTTTCCTGCCTGTACATCTTTTTTCTTTTTATCGTTCTCAGTATTATTTGTAGACTCACCAATCTGCTATAAAGAGGACAAAAAAAGTAGGAAAGAGAATACAAAGCTGATCATATTTAGATGGGGCCTCGGGGTACTGGGTTACTTGTAGGCAAAGGCGCACCCACGGAGGGGCTATGGGGGCTAAAGCTCCCCTAAAACTGGAGAGTTAGATCTGAAAACCTTTAAAAATTGAAAAATGTCATTAATGAATTAAAACGTTTTATTATTAAAAATTATCTTAACTATTTCTAAAATATTTTTTTACCAAAGAAAAAAAAGAGACGTTGGTTTTTAAGTAAATACTTACAGTCAGTGTATGAAATACAGTTAAACTCTATTACAACGTCCGTGAAAAAGTCAGGTATTTATTTATGACTCTATAACGAGTTACGCTGAAAGTGGCCTTGTGTTCTATGGGCATGTGATACAGAATATTTTGACGTTATAAGGGAATTATTACTATAATCGAGGTCACTATAACCAAGTTCATCAATATTTGTAGTCTTAGCCCCTCCTAAACTAAAATCTTGGGTGCGCCTCTGCTTCGGGGTCCCCCTTTACTATACCATACCAAGCATTTTAACATAGTATTTTCAGAGTCTCATTATCACACGGACGCGCGGGCAATGGCCCGGAGCCCCTGAAAAATAGAGGTCTCGCAAATCTCTCGATTTATTGTATATTAAATTTATATATGCTGCAATAATAATTTTTGTTAAGCTAAATTTCCTTTGTGATATCTATATCATAATTGTGTAACAATAAAAAGGCTTCAAGACTTATATTTTCCGTTCTTCTAACTCAATGATAATGTTTTCTAAGACTAGATTAATAAAATAGAAATTAAAGGCGTTTTTGAAAACTTATGGTCATATGTAGAGCTGCGGAAAAAAAAAGTCCCACTTGTACTTTTTTCGGCCGTCGTTCGTCGCACAGCAAAGTTACAGATACCAATCGTTTACGATTGACGCACACTTTAATTTGCTATGCATAAAAATTGCATAAGGGCCATCTACATATTAAAATTCGCACCAACTTTTTTTTTTCTCAACAGCAACCCCTAGATTTCACTTCATATTTCAAAAATTTAGCTCATTTTAACCCCGGACACCAATTTTCAATAAATTTGGACAGAAAATGAGTGAGTTATGAGAACCCAAAATCCCCCTATGTTAAAATATTTTTTCATACTTCGATTCATATCTCATATAATATTGGTAGTAAGAAGCTGATTTTTATTCGTACTATTAGAACTAAACGACCCAAACATAATTTAATGTTATTATGATTTTTAATAAATTATTACTATGAATTATTAATTATTAAATTAATATTCAAAAAAATTATGAATAGCGACCTAGCCAAATTTCGATGGAAATAAATGCAGAAATTAATATTACATGGCTGTGCAAAATTTCAAATTTTTACGTTCAGTAGTTTAATTTATATTAAATAAAATGTGTTATTTTCATGACTTAAGGGACCATATATAAATTTATTAAGTGAAAATTTTTTGAAAATTGCATAAAATAAACGTAAATTAGACTTATTTTGTGCAAAAATACAGTAAAAGATATCAGTATTAAAAATATCAAATTTTGAAGCAAATAAATTAGAGATTTTTGCAGTTTGATAGGGATTCTATAAAGCGTGTATTGTTGCGTCCGCTACCACATTCCCCCAAATAAAATATTTTCCAGCTATAGAATTAGATGCAGTAGATGTATGCCTTCTAATAGAACGTCCTATTTCTGAAAAACTAACATCCTCAACTTTCCAGGCGTGAATGTGACCTTTTTTAATATCGGAAACATTAGGTCTTTGGACTTCCCCATACTTTATCAAACATTCGAAATCACGTTTTTCTGTCTAGATTTTCATCTAACAATAAATTAAAATACTGCCAAAAGTCTGTGGCGTTGCATTTCAGAGCCCGCTCCAACGCAAGCGCTGGTCGAAAAAGTGCGCTCCAAGTCGACTTTACGAGCCGAAGATCCTCCGTACAGCTGGCGCAGGCGCAGACTCGATGGAGAAAAAAGAACAGCTTTGCTCCTCGGAATACAAGTCAGTTTCGATGGCTCACCCGTGAATGCCGTTTGGGGCATCCCTCCTCACTACAAAAGCGCTGAATGTTTTATATTTTAATCTTTCTGTTGATACGCCTTCTGTTGATTTTAGTTAATAAATGTTATTGTCTGTTCTACTGTTAAACGTTCCTGTTTTATCACACCAACAAGTAACACTGGTGACCCGGAAAAAAGTTTCAAAAAAGTCAACTTAAAGCTTTTACTCAAGATGACGGATACAGGATCTGAAGAGGCTGACAAAAATGCGAGTACTACTCTGAATAGGGTCTCTGTCAAGGTGCCGCCCTTTTGGAAAGAGAATCCAGCTGTGTGGTTTCGTCAAATTGAAAGCCAGTTCATAACTTCTGGTGTAACATCAAGTAAAACGAAATATCATATTGTGATTGGAAACATCGAAACGGAGGTTCTATCTCAGGTTAGTGACATAATTGATTCTCCTCCTGATGATAATGCATATAGTGTACTTAAAAAACGCCTGATAGCTATTTTTTCTGATTCTGAGGAACGTAGGTTAAGAAAACTTTTGCAAGATGTAAATATAGGAGACAAGCGTCCCTCCCTCCTCCTCCGCGAAATGCAGGAGTTAGCGGGAACGAATGTTGGTCAGGGATTGCTGAAATCCTTATGGTTGCAGCGTTTGCCTACACAAATACAAGCTATTTTGACTACCTCAGAGGATGAATTAAATAGATTAGCTATAATGGCTGATAGAATTGCTGACGTAACGAGTTTGTCTTCTTTGAATAGCTCAGAGTTAAGTTCAAAACCGGAGAAGTTAGATGTTACAAATACAGCTCTAAACGATTTGAAAATACAGATTAACGAATTAAATACGAGAGTTGATAAACTTTTTACTCTGTATTCTCGAAATAGATCAGTTTCTCGAAAACGTAATACTTCTACCCGTCGTTCTGACAGTGAGGGGAGGTCTTGCTGGTATCATTTTAAGTTTGGTGAAAAGGCAACAAAATGCACGAAACCTTGCTCTTTTTCGTCGGAAAACTAAATAGCCAGGCATTTTCAGCGACGAATGTTGAGGCTTTAAAAAATTGTCGCTTAATAGTACGCGAAAGAAACTTGGGCATAGACCTACTAGTTGACACCGGAGCGGATTTAAGTGTTATTCCACCTACACCTGATGAGCGCTTTTATAATTCAAAGTCTCTTTTAAATTTGTTGGCTGCAAATGGTACTAAAATTAATGTATTTGGAAAAAAGATATTGAATTTAGATATCGGCCTTCGTAGAATTTTTCCTTGGACATTCACAATTGCCGATGTATCTCGACCTATACTCGGTGCAGATTTCTTGCATAATTTTGGAATAGTCGTCGATTTAAAGTCCAAAAAATTGATTGACAGCTTGACTAGTGTTTCTTCTCGAGGTAAAATTTCACAAGTACTGTGTCAAAGAATAACCCTCGTGCATCCGTCAGAAAGATTCGATATGTTATTAAAACAATACAGTTCTTTATTTGATGATAATTTTGAAACGTCTAATAAGTCAAATGTCTGCCATACAATAGAAACCAAAGGCCCACCGGTGGCGGCTAAAGCTAGAAGTCTGTCACCAGACAAATTAGCAGCAGCTAAAGCAGAATTTTCATACTTAGTACAAAAAGGAATTTGTAGCGTTTCGAAAAGTTGTTGGCGTAGTCCACTGCACATGGTTAAGAAATCCGACGGTACGTGGCGTCCATGTGGCGATTATCGTGCTTTAAACGCAATTACAGTTCCTGATAATTATCCAATACGACATATTTATGATTTCACATATAATTTATACGGAAAGAAAGTTTTTAGCACATTAGATTTACGAAAAGCATATCGTCAAGTTCCAATGAATAAAGAAGACATACCAAAGACCGCTATTATTACGCCATTCGGCTTATTCCAATATAATTTTATGACCTTTGGATTGCGAAATGCGGCCCAAACCATGCAGCGTCTTCTGGATCAAATTTTGGAAGGATTAGACTTTTGCTTTGTTTACATAGATGATCTGCTAATAGCTTCTAACGACCTAAAGGAACATTTACTTCACCTAACACAGGTCTTTTCTCGCTTAAAAGAACACAAATTAAAGGTTAATTTGCCAAAGTGCACACTTGCAGCAGACCAAGTAAAATTTTTGGGACACATGATCGATAAAACAGGTATAACCCCTTTACCAGACAGAGTAAAAGTGATCGAGGAGTTTCCAAAGCCAAATACTGTCGTTGAACTTCGACGTTTTTTGGGTATTTTAAATTTCTATAGAAGATTTTTACACCATTCAGCGGAAACACAACTCCCATTGCATGCAATGTTGGGACCTGGTAAAAAGAATGATAAATCAATATTGAATTGGTCAGAGGAATCCGAAAGATCCTTTGAAAATTGCAAGAGAGTATTGAAAGAGATAACGTCCTTGAAACATCCCAATTTAAAGCTCAAATTGCAATAATGTGTGATGCGTCAGACAAGGCCATAGGCGCTTGCGTCCAGCAACATAACAAAGATGGATGGGAACCTCTGGGATTTTTCTCAAGAAAATTAAGCTCTACTGAAATGAAATACAGCACTTACGATCGTGAACTTTTAGCGATTTTTGCTGCAATTAAATATTTTCGTTATCTTTTGGAAGGAACGAACTTCATAATTTTTACTGATCATAAGCCTTTAATTAAAGCATTTTCACAAAAATATGATAAACTTTCTCCACGACAAATCAATCAGCTTAATTTCATGGCGAAATTTAGCACTGATGTTCGTTATATGGCTAGTTCAAAAAATACAGTAGCCGATGCCTTATCAAGGATTTACGAAGTGCATTTTCCGGAACCTTTGGACTTTCCAGTTATAGCGCAGGCCCAAGAATCCGATGAACAACTTAAAGAACTCTTGTCAAATCCTAACACCGTTTTTAAGTTACAGAAACTACCTATTCCAAATTCTGATTATTTTCTATATTGTGATACTTCTACAGCTACCATTCGCCCATATATTCCGGAAGACTTTCGAATACAAGTGTTTAATACAATGCATTGTCTTGCTCATCCTGGTATTAAAGCAACAATGAAATTGATCACGGATCGCTTCGTATGGCCAGGCATAAAAAAGCAAATTGCACAGTTATCGCGAACCTGTATTCCCTGTCAGAAAGCTAAAGTTTCTCGGCATGTACATTCTCCTTTCGGCGAATTTAAAGTTCCAAGTCAGCGTTTTTCACATATAAATATCGACCTGATTGGACCTTTACCATCTTCGCACGGTATATCATACTGCTTAACGTGTATAGATAGGTTTACAAGGTGGCCAGAGGCTTTTCCACTTCCGGATATAAAAGCTGAAACAGTCATAAATGCATTTTACAGCGGTTGGATTGCGCGATTTGGAATACCCGAGCGCATAACAACTGACAGAGGTACACAGTTTAGGGGTGAGGTACTACGATCACTAGCAAAGAATTTTTGAATAAATCTGTCACATACCACGGCATATCACCCACAGTCGAACGGGATTATTGAGCGCTGGCATAGAGTGCTAAAACAGTCCATAATGTGCCATACCTCCATTCATTGGACTGAAGCTTTACCCATGGTTCTTTTGGGATTACGCACGATTTACAGAGAAGAAATAGAATCTTCACTAAGTGAACTAGTATATGGAGAAAATCTTAGACTGCCAGGACAGTTTTTTACAGCTACAACAGCAGATACACCTGATAGTAAATTTTTTGCTAGGTTAAATAGGCATATGCAAATTTTAAAACCAGTTCCTACTACTAGTCATAATTCAACAAAGATTTTTATTTTTAAAGATTTGCATACATGTTCACACGTTTTTCTCAGGGTAGATGCTGTCAAGCCATCTCTATGTACCCCATATACAGGGCCTCACAAAGTGCTTAAACGAGGTGATAAAACCTTCAATATCGTTGTTAACGGCAAGGAAAGGACAGTGTCAATTGATCGTTTGAAACCTGCTTATATGCCCTCTATAGATCCTCTACCAGCCCCATCTTTTAAAGATGTTTCTCTGCCAGATCATTCAACTGAAAAAGTACCATCAAATGATGAAACACTTCCCTCTACGGCCACTGAAACAGTGCCGCCAGATGTTACAACACCCGTTTATCGAACCCGGTATGGACGTAAGGTCCAATTTACAAAAAAGTACCCTGAACTCTAAAATTCTTCTAGTCTTTCTCGTTTCAGATTTTTTTCCAGGAGGGGAGGTGGTGTGGCGTTGCATTTCAGAGCCCGCTCCAACGCCAGCGCTGGTCGAAAAAGCACGCTCTAAGTCGACTTTACGAGCCGAAGATCCTCCGTACAGCTGGCGCAGGCGCAGACTCGATGGAGAAAAAAGAGCATCTTTGCTCCTCGGAATACAAGTCAGTTTCGATGGCTCACCCGTGAATGCCGTTTGGGGCATCCCTCCTCACTACAAAAGCGCTGAATGTTTTATATTTTAATCTTTCTGTTGATACGCCTTCTGTTGATTTTAGATAATAAATGTTATTGTCTGTTCTACTGTTAAACGTTCTTGTTTTATCACACTAACAAGTAACAAGTCTTAAGAATATTGCACATTGCAGACGATAGTATTATATGAAGAAAGTGAAATAACAAACACAGTGATAATATTGGGTCGGCAAAAAAGTAATTGCGTTTTTTACATGAAATTCAAACAACTAAATTTTATATCAGGAAATCATTCTTTAAGTTCGACTATAGCTGAGTAATATTCAAGCCTGTAGTCAGAAGAGCTGAGAGCAGCCTCTCACTCCTGCCATCATTTCACCTGTGTAAGAAAACCATAAACGGAAATACTCAATAACAATTTCAAAATTACTAAGATTTTTAAAATCCTTAGCAGTCATTTTGCATTTTTCCCTTAAATCATGTGTACGAACCAAGGAAGTTATGAACTCACGGGTCATTTGGACCACAGACTAAATATTCTATTCTACCCTTGATATTTTCAGTACAAAAAACTTTAAGAGAGATGGAAACAATATTTTCCTTGAAAATAATATTAATTTCTTTTAACTCTCGCGAGCGAAATAAATGAAAGGCGAAAAGTTCGGAACCTACAAATGGCGTTTTTCAATTTGCAGAAAGTCCCTTAAAAACGCGCAAAAATCAATTCGCAATATCTCCAAAAATTATCGTAGAAAATTTGTGAAAATTTACATTTAGTGTAATTTGAAGGTTTTCTTTCGTTTAATAAAGTCAAAATATGGGTTTGCCATTGAGAAAAACGAAGTTGATGCAGAATTAAATATGAAGACGGCCCCATACACAAATTAAATTAATAGTAAATTAAAGTACGCGTTATTTGAAAACGAATGGTATGTATAACTTTACCGTACGACGAACAACGGCGAAATAAGGGCCCGATTCAAACGAAATGCGATCGGTCGTCTCCAAAACGATCGTTTTCTCTCTGGAAATTCGATCGCTTTTACAAGCGATCGCAAAAGTGTATTCAAAGTGAAACAAAATAGGCGATCGAACTTACAGGTTTGCTAGATCGAAACTTTATCGCCACAGAGTAAAAACGCAACTTCCGGTTACGTTGAAAGTCGCTGTTAACCAATAAAAAAATCGCATCTTTCTCTGGAAAAACTTTTAACTTAATGGCGACGACTAACTGTTTATTTATTTATGTTTGAGCTGCAACGGACAACAGGCTGTGTCTTAATTTTTTCCCCAACAGTATTGTAGGATAATGTTTTAAAATTTTAACTGGTTTAGGTTAATATTTTTTGTGTGTTTATAATCATGGAAATAAATTTTTAATTCATGAAGACTTTTTTTTAGAAAATTATTAATAATAGTATTGTTCGTCATAATTATCATCTCGAATTGTTCGAAATATCGAATAATAATTGTTCTCTAATTTGCCTACTACATTTTATTTTTCTGTAGCAGAGGAGCTGTTTATAATTGTAATGGAGGGGTAGAATTACTATATATTTTATGTTCTGATATATAATTAACAATCCAAGACATCCTTAATATAATGGTATGAATATTTGTTTAGGAGGGTTGCTAGGATGCTTATTTTAGCGAGAAATTATTCGTTATTCATGTATTTTTTTGCGCTGTTTCAAATATCAAATTTATCGAGCAATAAACGATTTAAAATAAGGACTATAGATGGCGCCTGCATCGTAGTGTCTGCTAGAGTGGAATTCAAAGGCCGACAGAAAATAAACCCTACAGAAATTCTGTTCTGCGAGAAAATTCAGCTTTCCGCAGGCCTAAATCTTTTGCAGAATTCCCTGTCTGATAATTCCAACGGATTGCTTCGTAATTTTAAATAACGAGTCTTCGTTGTTGTTGTAATCTTCTTATTAACCATCCGCCGATCGATCCGCCATGTTCTTGAAAACGATCGCTTTTGAAAAAGCGATAGCAAAACACCGATCGCAGTGTCACGTGATCCAAAAGCGATAGACAGGTTTCACTTGAATAGGAAACATAGGAATCAGTCGAAAATTTCCGCGATCGCAACGGAAAACGATAGAACTCTGTTTCGTTTGAATCGGGCCCTAAAGAGCAAGTGGGACTTTTTTTTCCGCAGCTGTACTTATCATAAAATATCCATTAGTTAGCATTTTTTTTATTTTTATATATATATATATATTATGATGAAGAAAAGAAAATTTTCTAGCAGGCGGAACTTGGCGCACACATACACTAATAATATAAATGAATTTAAAAAAATATTAAAAACAATTTCAAATGCATAAATACATGGCATAAATACACTTGTTCTAAATGAGTATAAATACATGGGTAATTTTTAATTCAATTTTAGAATTATTTAAAAATGTTTTATTTTTATGCTGGGAAAATAGAAAGCAATCAAAAATAAGATAAATGTCTGTAATTGTACAGAGGCCCAAAATAACCATTTGCCCCGGGGCCCTATCTAAGTATGATCAGGGTCTGCATATTTTTGACTGCTATTGCGTTTTTATAACATAAAACATTTTCAAAACTTCCAACACTGAATTTAAAAAAATTACGTACATATACTTGAGCAAGATTATATAACCAAGAATAATTTTTATTTTTAATATTTTATCCATTTGTATTATTAACATTATGGACATTAAGTCTGGGATGAGGGCCGGATTTAGGGGAGGGCAACCGGAGCTGCAGCTCCAGGTCCTCCGCAAGAGAGGAGTGGTTGTTGCCCCATGGCGTCCACACCTGTAAATCCGGCACTGTCTGGGATGTTTAATTCTACAAGGCGCTCAAGTTTAGCGTGCTAAAAAATTTTCCTGGACCGACAAAAAAATTTGTAATTTTCTTTCTTCTTTAAAACATAAAACACAAGGCACTGGTACTCGGGGTAAAAAATGGCATTTCAATTTACTGTACTTTGATCAAATCGTGTTCACCATCCAAAAAATGTCTCCCAGTTGATCTAGCGATGGACAACAATACAACAATTACTGGGAACGCCAGAGAGAAATCAGAATCAGAACAGCTTGCATTTGCATTGATGTCTCTAGACTGACTGAGAGTGTAAAAGAAAAAGTAGCTGCATTTGACTTCATATTAAGCCAAGGCCAGTTGGCGGATCCAGAGGGAGCATGTGCACTTCCCAGATGTATCAAGTTTAGACTATAAAAATTGATTTATTTTGAAAAATAATGTATGTAAGTTTTGAGTTTTTGAAATATCTATTTCTGTACATAAAAGTGAGCATTTTTTGCTTTTGAAAAGGAATTTTACATATCTTTAAGTAGCATGATTTTGTGACATCATTAATTTTCTTTTTTCTTCTTTTTTGCACCCCTAAATACAGTGGAGTGTCCACTTGCCCACTGTTGAGTGTCCAGCATTCCGTGAACTCGATATCCTTCCAAAGCTGGAATGATATAGTCAGTCCTCGCAATTAGCGAGCGCCCCCCCCCATCCCCTCTCACAGAATTCAAAGGAATTGTGTGAGAGGGGATTCTTGAATTCTGTGGGAAGGACTTGCAGGGAGCAAAACAGCTTCGTTTTACAACTTCCTGGTTTACACCAGCCCAGAAAATTAGTGAGAAAGCAATGAAAAGGAAGAAAAACTCCAATTATACCCCTTGAACCTGAACCTATAATGTATTGTCTACTTTGTTGGTTTATCAGCATTTTCTAAATTCGTTCTCAAACGTGAACTGCTAACCCATTTATGGTTGTCTTTTTTTTTTTTGGTGGGGGGGGGGAGTTACGTTGCGTTCAAATTTTCATTTTAACTAGGTTAATGTGACTTGTAAATATATAATTTTGTGAATAGTGTTTAAGTTTCTATATTCTATGTATGTTTAATTTTATGTTTAAATTTTATTTAATGAATGCAATTACCAAAATGGGCCTAAATCAAAGAACCGAAGGTATGTTTAACTTATGTGTATATTTTTTTCTCTTTTTTAAATGTAATATAAAACCAAAAATAATTGAACAGTAACATATTACAAAATGTAACTGTATGTAACTGAATGTAATTGTATGTAACATATTACAAAAATTAGTTTTATGCGTGATCCCCCCCCCCCACGAATCTCGATGAAAGTGAAAGTTTATTTTTGTGACAGTTATAGTATTTTAGAATGTAGGAAAAAACGCGAACGGTAAAAACGCGAACGGAAAAAACCCCAAACGGAAAAAACGCGAACCGGAAAAAACGCGAACCAGAAAAAAAAGAATACCCCCCCCTTCAGAATAATAATTTTTTTTTAAATATTGACATGAACTTATTTTGTTTTGTAGTCAATACGATAATGGTATTTAATCAAATATTGGCCTGCCCCAAAATTCTTACGTGTTTGAAGTAAAGGAGCCACTTTTTACATTTTGAGAACATATATCTTCATATTAATCAGGGAAATTTACAACATTAAAAGGAATTAATTGCTTTTAGCTAGTCAAGCTACTTGTCAAGGTCATGAAAGCCGTGTTTCTTCCAAGAAAGAAATAGGGGAGATTCCCCGGACAATGGGGACTATGGGAGATAGCGTACGGGACGCCTAAAGGCGCGTTTCGACTAGGTTGTTATTTTCCCCAAATCCTTTACCACTGCTAAAAACTCTCCGTAAAGCCGGTTTTTCGACCGTTATCGCCTGTCTTTATCGTTTTAAAAGGTATTCATTTCCCGTCTTTAAGCGCGCTAAGTTCTTAAAGAATCCCAGCTTTTAATTGGCTGATCGCGTCCCCCAAACATTCTAATATGGCTGTCGCGATAGTGAGAATGTACTAGATATTTTTTAAGGATAAATAAGCTCTTAATTCTTTTCTTTTTGGTTCAATTAATCATCAATTTTCATAAGAGTATTCCAAATTATTGTAAATCTGCTCTGGACAAAACTGATGCAGTCAATTGACCTAAAAAGTCTAATGAGAAAAAAAAAAAAAAAAAAAAAAAAAAAAAAAAAAAAGCCCGGCGCTCAATCTCTTTTTCTATGATTTTATGCACAATTAATCATAATTCTGTCATTCTTCCTTTAGAGTGTTTTTATCCCTTATGTTTTATAGTCACTCTTTTAATAATATTTCTAATTTGGGCTCGTAACTATTCGATGTGTCGCGTAGATCTGTGACAAGATCAGTTCAAATTAACTAATAACATCCACCGGGTTGTGTTTAGCGTGGCTAGGACCTTCCGCACTTGCGTCTTGTCGTGTTGGCCTGAGTTCGATTCCCGCTGCTGCTCTTTTTAGGGCTTTGCTTTACTGTCGATTTTGTTTTATTTCAGTTTAAAAAATAATAACAGTTTATTCTATACTTTACTTATTTTTTTCTTTAATTTATTTTGCGATAATTAATAATAAAAAATAGTTATGACTTTGAATTTAAAAATATTTAAGTATTTTTTGCAAAGCTTCTTCCTAACTTTTTCTTTAAGTATTTCATGTGATATTCTGATGATCTCTAGCATTTTGACATCTATTTCTAATTAAAATCAAGTCTTTATTCTTGTAATATTATTGACTGTATTTGAAAAATTCAATATATATATATATAATTAATATTTCAATGAATTTTTTTTTCTCTTCAGAAAGCTCACATAATTAATTAATAATAGTTATTACTTAGTATTCAAAGGGGAAAAAAATAGTAGTTTTACATACTAACTGTTTTTAATGATAATTCTTTTACTCTTCATGTATAAATAAAATTTATTGTAATTATTGAATTTTAATTTTAAGACCGATATTTTTTCCAAATCATAGGTTTTCTCATTTTTATTTTGTGTTTCTTTAAATACCAGATAAAAATTTTGTTTAATACTTTTCAAATAGAAATTTGATTAATGAATCTAAATTTATTCGTGCACTATCTTTTGTATTAGACATTTAAAGGCCGGAGATGGCATCAAAAACAAGATGTTGTGCCCACCCGAGCCGAGTTGATAAGATACTGAAGATGGTAGATAACTGAAGTATAAAAGTCCAGGGTTCTGATCTACCGGACGGCTGATTATCTAAAAATTCGGAGTTTTGGACGGTTTTTCTCACGATGTAACGTAAATACGCTTCAGAAGCACTAAGAAAGTCCCCCGCACAAGGCACCTCCTTTCGATAGGCAATACAAAATATTCCTCGTGTAGGTTTATCATAACAAAATACAATACAACCTTTTCAGAAATAGTTATATGCTTTTAGTGTATGTTAGAGATAACTGAAATTAAATTAATAACATAATGTACTTCTTAAATTTACAAAACACACGAAAAGCAGATATCAATATTCTGTTAATTACTTATTTGGTGAAAGACAGCATGCAGTACTTAAATTTATCGAAAATGTGGCTACCTTTTAAATCTATCAAAACAGCTCAATTAACTTAATGATTCCCATAAATTAGAGGCTTTAAAATACTGACACCCAGGTTTTTTTTTTTTTCTTTAAGCCTCCTAAAATTAGTATAATATGTGCTAACTAAAAAAGTCCCTTAAATAATTGCAGTAGAATTTTTCAAATTCAAAGTCGACGGGACTTAGCGATTCTGCATAACACAAATTTCCAGATTATAAAAAATCCTGCAGTATTATTAAAAAAAAATCGTTGTAATCAGGTAAAGTTTAAAAAAAAGACAATTTTTTTTTAAATAGAAAAATGTATTAAAAATAAAATACATTTACTGAGAAATTGCTCATTAGAAAGATGCTATTCTTTTAAACATTTTTAATAAAATCTAAAACATTTTCTTTCGAATACTGATTTATTGTTATTTTAAGGTCTAATTTCGTAAATTGGAATTCCAAATTTAAGAAAGTCTTCTGTATTTAAAAATAACAAATGGGGATATATTTAAAAGAAAAACGGGAAACAGATAAAAGTTTAAACACGCATGCGCGAAATCGCTAATAGCCATTGGAGGAACGTACGGTTCTTAAAGGAGGTAACTGAAGCTAGTTGAAACGGAATTCTACTTTAGCGTTACGACTTTCGGGGAATTAACGGCATTTGGGGCATTAACGACACAAGTGGAAACGCGCCTTAAGGCAACATGAACAAACAGGTTTTTTTTTAGATTGAGGTTCGTACTGCACAGATTTTACATTCAAGAATATTATATCCAGAAAAACATTTAAAAGCTGTGCGGTAATAGATATATTTTATCACAGTTTAAAAAATTAATTTTTATATCAATTATTCTGTTGAGAAAGATACAATCATTGTATTGAGATTTTTTTAAAAACAAAATATTCAAAATTATTTAAAAGGGTATTTTTAGCGTTAAAGCGCAATTGATTTCAAACGATTTATTTAAATTTGAATGAAATTTAAACTCGTAATCATTTGATTTTTCTCCGCTAGAGTATTTAACTCATTTTTATTTCCTAGTTTTATGTGATCTAAACAGTAATAAATTATATAAATGACATTGAAACATATACAAATTAAAATCAAAATATTTAGTAGATTAGAGCCATGTGCCTATAAAGCCGTTATCAGACGACGCATTTTCGTCCTTCAAAATGCTCGTACAACTCTTTCGGCTTTCATTTTCCTTGTCAAAAGCAAGGTATAGGGTTGTATTGCAAGGCAAGAAAATGATCTGTTGGATTGGCACGGGGTTGCCGATTTGGCGACGTTATCGCTCGTTTTGTGACAAAACAGTTATTACGTCATCGCTGTTTTTGTCACAAAAATCACTCGTCCTGTCGCGCCCCACATTGCAATTGACGGTGGAATTCGAAGGTTCATTTTTAAGTAAATACAGTAAAAAAGTTTATAATGGTTTTTGATTTGCACTTCGAAAATAAAATCGGCTTCTATTTCCGCCATCCACATTGCAGGCATGGGGGTCGCCATCTTGAATGAAGGTGTGGACAGTGTCTAGAGCTCTGATTGGCTGATTTCGCCATTCATACCAAACATTTTTCAACATTGTTCGAAACAGTCCGGTGTCAAGGGAAATACTATCACACAACGGTTTTCGCCTGACTGAAGGGCAAAACTGCAGTACAAAATTGTTCTACGTGCATTTTGCAGTGCGTAGAGCTCTCGTGTGATAGCACCTTAATTAACTGAAATTGATCACATTTTTTTTTTTTAAGAATGGGGGGCGGGAGTGTTTGCCTTTACACCTTCTCACCTTTAAAAGGGGAGACTTTAAAAATGCACGAGATTTAAAAATTCTCCTGAACATAATAAAATAGAGAAATAGTTTAATTAATGAATTATTAATTTACCAAGTTTAATTAATTAGTTACTAATTTAACAAACTGAATGTTCAATTTGTTTGTATTCTTAGGACAAGGACCAGAACTAGTCATTCCGCAACAAATTGTAGCAATTGCGAAAATTTTAAGTACCATCTCTCACCTACCAAGACCACCCTAAAAAAGAATATCCTATCACACCGTTTTAACATGCACGTTCTCTGTAATAAATTCTGACCTTCAGTTTATTCCTTACCAACCATGGCTTATGTTTACTGGCTTTCTTTTTATAAGTGCAAGATCTTATTTTGATTCATCATAATTCATTCTGATTCATCTTGTTAGCTTTTCGGTTTTAAATTATTAGAATAATGAATGATTTATCAGTATATATTTATGTATACATATTTTTGTTTTTTGAAATATTCATTTTAAGCATGAATACTCTTATTTTAAAAATGCTTTTTTAATTAAGTCATGGTATTAATAAGTCAACAACTAATAAAAACAACTTAAAATAAACTCTTCAAAATAAATGTTAGTGTAATTGTAACTTTTCAAACAAATTTTCATTTATAAATGCTAAACACCCCTTTTTACAGGAAACTTTTTAAAAATGATTTAAAACTTATTTCTTAAAATATAAAATATTGGCTATTTATAACACTGATTAAAATTAATGGTTAATTAGTTTTGTTAGAATAGTTTTAATAATTATATTTTTGCTATTATTGATATAGCAAAGCTTATTGCCCCTCACCAACTTTGATTAAACATATCTGTAAGCCTTCTTAGAAGAAAGAGGGCTTTATAAAAAATACAGGTTTCTATTTATTTACATTTAATATTCAGAAAATTTTATTTGATTCCATAAAATAACTGTGTAATTTATTCTATATGTCTATGATTAACATTTAAAGAAGGAAACTCCATAGGTCAGGGTTTTTAGGACAACCTCGATAACAGAATTTGGAACCTCATCAGAAGGTGGGGGGACTTCTGCATATTGGCACCCCTCGGAAACTGCTAGCGACCGCCGAGAGGACTTTCGGAACCACGGATTTAACGTGCACGTACGCCGCATGTACACGGTGGTTTTTAGTGGTACGCCGGTATCGAACCCACAACTTTCCGGTTACGAGTCCAACGCCTTAACCACTGGGCTACTACGGCCCCTTCTACACAAGGATTGACTGCTTAATTTAGACATGCCTTGGGTGGAGGACTTTTGTAGGGGTCCTAACCCGAATTCACATTACAGATGGAGAAAATGGCCGCGCGGTAAGCCAGAACCCTATACCTATACATTAGTCTTTTACTAATTGTGATGAAATTAGTAAAAATTATTTATTCTAAAATGTGAAAGGTTCTTGATTAAATTTTTAAAAAATTTTTATTAGATAAATTTATATCTTATAAAACTCTCTTCTCTATAAAACTTACCGCTTATTAAACTTTTACGATAAACTGAAAAAAAACTTGCTGAAATACGCAAGACTGATAAAGTATAAATATTTAGAAGGATAACTCATCAAATATTGAACTATTCATATATGAATAAAATACAGCAAGAAAGAAAAAAAAAAAAAGATGCAATAAATCTTTTATAACAATTAATATAACTTGATGTAAAACTGTGAGAGTATTATTAAGAAAAGGGAAAATACTATTCACTTTCGCTCAACGAATAAAACATTTTTGCATAAAATACTTTGCATTGCATTAAAAATAAAAATAAATAAATAAATATTTTAAAGAAAACCTAGTATTTAGAAAGAATTTAAAGCCACAACCTATTGGGAATGAGAAAAATTGTTTAAACGAATCGCTTAAAAAATAACCTTGTTCAAATTAAGCTAGTCTGACAGTGAAAAGTATTTTTTTTTAATTTTAATTTTAATTTTAATTTTTTTTAAAGAAAAACAAATATTCTCTCAAGTCACAGACTGGAGTTTCTTTTTGCATTTTTAAGTCGAACGGTTAAAACGACCCTTCAAACAAATGTTTAAAATAAAAAGATTTGGGGACAGAGGGGACACCCCCCCCTGTAACCCCCTCTCCCGATTGCGATAGTTCATATGTACAATATGCTTAGAAAACCTGATAACAATAGCTTTTTTAGACAAGGATTATCCCCGCTCCCAGACCAACTGAAAATTTGGAGGGTCACATGAAGATTTGAGGGGGTCACATGTCGAATTTAAGAGCAGAAAAGGAAATTTCTTTTAAATTTTAAAACAAACGTTCGTTTAAAAATTTTTAGACGAAGTGGGAGGAAAGGGGGATACAGCCCCCCTGTGCCCCCCCTCTTCGACCCTATGCCTATGGTCCGAATGTATTGTACTCTTAGGAAAACCTATTAACAATAGCTTCCTAAGGAAGGCTTCATCACTGCTCCAGACCTACTGAAATTTTGGGGGTGCACAGGAAACATTTGAGGGGGTCACATATCGAATTTTAGAGCAGAAAAGAAAAGTTTCTTTAAAATTTCAAACATGTTTATTTTTTTTAAAATTGACGAAATTGTTCAGAGGGGGGGAACAGGGGGACACGTGACCCCCTGTGCCCCCCCTCCCCCAACCGACGCTACGCCTATAGTTCATATGTTAAATGAATCATGTTGGCGTTTTACCGTTCGCGTTTTTTCTGTTTGGCGTTTTTACCGTTCGCGTTTTTTCCGTTCGCGTTTTTTCCGCACACCAGTATTTTACGATCTCAAAAAAAAAACAGCAGCAAATAAGAGTACGAGTTTTGTTTTAAAATATAAGTAACCGGATTATCTAAATACAAATTTAATGATTTTTTGAAAATCGCCTTTTCCCAAAGGGGGACAGGGGGCAAAACGGGCATTTCACAAATTTGTAATATTAATTCCATATCTCAAATTAAAAAAACAGACATTCACAGGATTTTTGTTTGAAAATATAAAAAAACAGGAAAAGCAGAAAAAAAAAATTTGGTAATTCTTCGAAATTTACCTTGAGGGGGTGGGGTCAAAATGAGTTTTTCACATATCCTTCATATCTTACAGGGAAAAAAAAAACAGATATTAAGATTTTTTGTTTTAAAATGTAACAAAACGGAAAACCTAAAGAAAAATTTAAGGATTTTTTAAAGATTGCCTCCCCAAGGGATGCTGCACTGGGGGAGGGGGGGGGCAAAATGTTTTTTACATATATATTTAACATATCCTTTGTATTAAAAAAAGAACATTCATATGATTTTTATTTTAAAATACAACAAAAAAGAATATCTAAAAAGAAATTTTAGGAAGGGGAGGGGATAGCAAGTTGGCAAAACAAAGAAAAACAAATGAAGTATAAGATTTTTATTTTTATTTTGCTTTAAAATGTAATAAACAAGAACGTCTAAAAAATATTAGGATTTTTTTGTCGCCCTTATGGGGGAGAGGAGGGAGCCAAAACATGTTTTTCGAATATCCTTCATATCTCAAAGAAAAAAAAAAGCAGATATTCTTTATTTGTTAATGAAATATTTAGATTAGTTAAAATATGTGTTAATTTAAAAAAAAGTTTTGCTATGTCACTTTCTTCAAACATTCAACTATCAATATACGTCAAAAAATAGTAAGGCTGTCTCAGCCCCCCCCTCCCCAGAATATACATTTTGTATGGCAAAATTATTACATACGTAGCTCTAAACGACACATTTAGTGACGTAAGCTGTCCTCCCTTCGCAAATAAATAAATCATTAGCTTTTAAAATGAAATGTCGTTAATTTAAATATACAAGTACAACGTTGTGCTCTTACCAAAACATAGGAACTAAATTAATTTGGCAAGCCGTTACGTGATCTTCCTTCTTGACACAATGACACCCTCAATTATTGAATCGTTTCTTTATACAGCTAGTCCCACCAGTGGCGTATGAAGACTTCCTGCAAGGGGGGGGGGGGGTTATAGACATAACTTTGTGTTAAAATGCGTAATATTTAAGCTAAAAATTGAAAATTGATGGGTATTTTGTTTAAAAAAATTTAAAAGGACTGGAAACGGTGCAATAACGCCACCGAAATGGAAAGCCCTCTCAACATCACTTGAATGTTAATCAGGGAGGCATAGCATTGTTTAGTCCAAGGCTGAAAGAGCCGAACGTCTCTTCCTGAGAAAACTTAAATTTAAAAATGTGAGGTATTACCCAATATTAAACCCGTGTTTTATCTGTCCCCCATCATCCAATGGAGGAGACTCCCCTGGAATGGCCAATGTTGCTTCCGAGGACGGGGTGTTTTCATGCACCGTCTGGGTACAGCTTTGCTTTGCGCTTGCGATAGCTTTCAAGAACCATACTTAACTTGTTCGCTTTCATGTAGAAAAAAAAGGCACAAAAAAGTATGTAATCACCTTGTAAAGTATGTAATCACTTCTGTAATCACCCTGCTGTATTTATATATATATTTAATGCTATTTATATTAGAAATAAGGTATGTATTTTGTAGATGCAATTAAGTGGATAAAATATTTTTTTAAAAATTAAGGTAGAAACGTATTTAAAAAAAAAAAAAAAAAAAAACTCTCAGTTAAACGAGCTTTGACCGAGTTTAACGATTTTCCGGTTCAGACATCCAATTATTATTATTATTATTATTTTTAACTTTTTTGGTTCTCATGATTTTTTTCATGCTCACTTTCCCAATGCTTTTCCCATGCTCACTTTCAGAGCTCACTTTCCCAATTTATTTTTATCATAGAGGTATTAAAACTGAATTAGTTTCAACAATACTTCAATAATTAGCAGTAGTTGTCAGTAGCGTATATATAGGCTTCCATTTCGAGGGGAGGGGGACGATTCGGTATTTTAAACTTTATTGTTCTAAAGTTAAAAGAAATGTTTCAAAATAGCTCCTTTTTAATAATTGCTTTACATTTCTTGCGGGGGCCCACCGCCCTCCTCAAACACTCCCCTGGTAGTTGTTTATTAGTGCAATAGTTTTTTTCTAATCAAGATATCAATCTTGAATGTCTCTAATTAGGATATAAATATCCTTAAATATGAATTTAATGCAAACTGAATCTGTTAGCAAAATTTGTCTCCTAAAAGTAGCGAAAAAGTAGCGAAGTAGTGACTACATTTCAAAAGTAGTGTAGCTAACTACATTTTTCAAAAAGTAGTTGTAGTTGTAGTTAGCTACATTTTTAGAAAAGTAGCGGTAGTTGTAGTTCGCTACAAAAAAAAGTAGTTTTTCGCACCACTGTTCACACTTCAACTGCCGGTTCAATTGACAGTTAAGTAACTACCAGTAGGAAAACTCGACCAGCCAGCCAGTCCAGATCCACATTTACCGTTAACCTGGGAGAAAATGTTACTGAACTTGTGGTAACTCTACCTAGGTTGAAACGGGGCCAATCAACGGGGTTCGAACGAAACTCGGTTGAAATCGAAACGCTCATTGGCCAAGTTTCCACAAAGGATTGGGATTTCACACCACGTGAAAGTTGTTTATTTAACGCCTCTGAAGTGACCGAAGCGATCCCACAATACCCCCCCCCCCGGGTAGTTACACTGAACTGTCGGTTGAACCGGCAGTTGAAGTGTGAATTCGGGGAATGAAACTCTTTTTCTATCTCCGGTCTCTTTGTCTGTACACAGACCTAAGAATGTCTGTAAAAAAGGGAGAGTTAGGGCCCGATTCAAACGAAACAGAGTTCTATCGTTTTCCGTTGCGATCGCGGAAATTTTCGACTGATTCCTATGTTTCCTATTCAAGTGAAACCTGTCTATCGCTTTTGGATCACGTGACACTGCGATCGGTATTTTGCTATCGTTTTTTCAAAAGCGATCGTTTTCGAGAACATAGCGGATCGATCGGCGGATGGTTGATAAGAAGATTACAACAACAACGAAGACTCGTTATTTAAAATTACGAAGCAATCCGTTGGAATTATCAGACAGGGAATTCTGCAAAAGATTTAGGCCTGCGGAAAGCTGAATTTTCTCGCAGAACAGAATTTCTGTAGGGTTTATTTTCTGTCGGCCTTTGAGTTCCACTCTAGCAGACACTACGATGCAGGCGCCATCTATAGTCCTTATTTTAAATCGTTTATTGCTCGATAAATTTGATATTTGAAACAGCGCGAAAAAATACATGAATAACGAATAATTTCTCGCTAAAATAAGCATCCTAGCAACCCTCCTAAACAAATACAAATATTCATACCATTATATTAAGGATGTCTTTGATTGTTAATTATATATCAGAACATAAAATATATAGTAATTCTACCCCTCCATTATAATTATAAACAGCTTCTCTGCTACAGAAAAATAAAATGTAGTAGGCAAACTAGAGAACAATTATTATTCGATAATTCGAACAATTCGACGTGATAATTATGACGAACAATACTATTATTAATAATTTTCTAAAAAAAATCTTCATAAATTAAAAATGTATTTCCATGATTATAAACATACAAAAAATATTAACCTAAACCAGTTAAAATTTTAAAACATTAACCTACAATACTGTTGGGGAAAAAAATTAAGACACAGCCTGTTGTCCGTTGCAGCTCAAACATAAATAAATAAACAGTTAGTCGTCGCCATTAAGTTAAAAGTTTTTTCCAGAGAAAGATGCGATTTTTTTATTGGTTAACAGCGACTTTCTACGTCACCGGAAGTTGCGTTTTCACTCTGTGGCGATAAAGTTTCGATCTAGCAAACCTGTAAGTTCGATCGCTGTCACGTTGACACAACGTGCATATTCTTTAATGAAAAATTATTAATACAAAATCTAATTAATATTGTCTAAATTTAAACTAATAATCTATTGTAAATCTAATTTAAAAGTTTTTAATAATAACTGTCTTTTAAAGCTTTTAATTTTTCCTCTTGGCCTTCTCAATTACAGCGCATTAACGTACTTCTAAAGCATTTCCCTTTCAGCTGCTTTGAAATAAAATAACAGTTGTCGCCAGTTTTCTAGCTACTAAACGAATAATCATAACATCCCTTCGCTCGCATATGTTTTCTCTGCTCCGCTGAAACAGATGTGTTTGCGGTTTTCCTCTGCTGCGCAAGAAGCATATTGCTCGAAAAACACCTGTTAAAATTGTTCCAGAAAAATCGAGCTCCCTTTTTCTATAGCAGTAGGTCTAACGGTCATTTTTTTAGCAGTTGCGGAGTTGGTACTTGTGTGGCGAGGTCCTCACTTTTAAGTGGGGAACCTTCGCCACCGGAACGTAGGCACGAAATGCCATGCACGCCATAATAATTTTTAGAAGAATGCTTCCCCAGTTTTCCTTTTTATTTGAGGGTGTATTATAAAGTTTCAAAATGTTGATCTTCAGATGGTGTAAAAATAAAAAGATATGACTAAAATGGAGATGAGTCCTGCCAATTATTTATAGTCGACTTACTGATTTTTGTTCGCAAAGTTTGTGCTTTGTGTTCCAGTTTTCTGCGTGCTCTCCTCAAAAAGAAAAATGAAACGACGAGCGCTAGGAAGACGGATGCCTTTCCGTAACAACATTATGGGTCAACAATTAGTTGACCGCCTCCTTCTTTTCTTTTGCGAACCTGCTTTGATGTACCGCTATCTGTGATGATTCCCAGCATTCTCTTGAAATCGGATTTAGTTTGCTGGCGTTCAAGAAAAATGAATGTCGTGTTGCTTTAACTGAAATTTTCTTTTTACAGTGCTACACTTCGCTGACGTATATCTTTAATACGCAATATGGATGTCGACACTTTTTTTATTTTTAATACAGTGACGCAATGTCAGTGTCTCCAAATGTGACAACGATCTACATACCACATACCTACCATCGTCTCCTTACGATCACCGCCTTCCATCATACATCTCCATAGGATAAAATTGGTGCCGGTGAACCAGGCACGTTCCTACATCAGATATGTGTATTAAAATCGTCGTGATTTTCGTGCTAGTGCTACAGTGTGTTGTTTTTTTTCTTGCGGCGTTGTGACGAAGCAAAAAAAAAAAAAAAAAAAAAAATTGCGTTGACAATGAGCTCTCCTTTCACTTCATGCTTTTTTATTTTTATTGTTTACTGGGATCCCAACCTTTTTTTAAATTTTTATTATATTATGTGTTAACACCTTTTTTTTTCTCTATTACGAGTAAGTGTTCATATAAATATATCTAGTATTATAGTTTTATGCATTATTTGAATTTTGATTACAGTGATTGATATTATTATGATTGATTTTTTGCTATATATGCGTATATATATTTCATAAAAAGAAATTTTCTTCGAAATAATGAACATTATTTACATTTTTTTGCATATATTTATCTTATATTTTTCTGCATATATCTAAATAGTAGTTGATTATTTCAGAGTATACTGCTGAAACCAGTTAAATAAATTAAGCAGATTTAAAAATGATTATTTGTGCACTTAGAATTTATAAGTAGCAATTTTATATTTTTATCATATTATTATCTGTGCATAATTTTAAATGATTACTAAAGGTAAAAATAAAATAGCCAAATCGACAAATATGTCTAATACAGCCATTCTTAATATTCTGCCTTTTCAAGGAGAACCTCATTTATTGGAGTTTTTCTTTAATCAAGTAAAGGACATACAGAATTTAAATAATTGGGATGATGCACAAACAAAATTATTTCTAAGTACTAAGCTTTCAGGTGCTGCTCTGCAATATTATGCAGAATCTCCTTTTTTTGCTGAGGCAAAAACTATTAATGAAATTCATGTACAATTTCAAAATTTCTTTGGAACTAATAATACTCAGGCTAATATAAGCCAGTTACATAGTCTAAATTTACTTCCTAATGAATCCATGCTGAACCTATCCCATCGCTTAGATCTAATTACTAAGAAGGTTTACAGCAACATATCTGATAAAGAAGCGTTAGATACGATAAAATTTAATCATTTTCTTAATGCAATTCCTCGTGATATCAGAAAAATATTACAAATCGAAAAAGTAAATAAGTATGATAAGGCTGTTTCCCGAGCTCATGAATTGCAGCAAATTAATTCTGCTGATTCCCCACCTCGAGCTCAGTCCTCCCAAATAAAATCTTTAACCGAGGAAGTAAACTCACTAAAAGAACAAATCAATAAACTCGAAGATGATAATAAGGATAATGTTTCTGATAAACACAATTACTCTAAATTTCAACGTAGTCATCCTTATAACAGACGAATTCATAACAACTATAGAAACATTCAATATAGATCTAGGCCTAATAATAGAGATTTCAAAAATTCCAACAACTATTTTCCTCGACAAACAAAGGCAAATAATTTTAAGAAATATTCTATAACATGTCAGTTCTGCTACAAAAAAGGGCATAATGTCCACCAATGTTTCAAAATGAAAAATTCTTTGATTCCAATTCAGCCCATAGCTCAGCCTAATCCTATGTTCCAAAATTTGCCTACTCGTAATGCTTCTCAACAAAATGTGGTATCACAATTTTCTAATACGAATGCAACTTCCTTTTTACCACATAATGATCATTTTAAACTGCTAATGAGAACTCCTGGTGCTGGTACTCGAGATTCTCAAGTGACTTTACCCCAACCAGCTACGTCAAAACTTCCACCTATGAGAACCCTAGCCCCCGATGCTCGAGTTTCTCCTATGACCTTTTCTCATCCAGAGACTTTTTCTTCACAAAGATCAACACATACTCAAACCTTGCAACCTATAAAAATTTGTAAGAATTCTGAATCTCAAACTGATAATTTTGTGATGGATGAATGCCAAATTATTGCAAGTGTCTCTGATAATTCATTTAAACTTCCTATTATTCCAATTCAACTACATAATAGTAATATTCCTATGCTCATAGATAGTGGCTCATCCTTATGTATTTTATCACAGAATGTTTTCAATAATTTAAAACATGCAATTAATTATAAATTTCTTTCACGTTCTGTTAAAATTAATACAATTAACTCTGAGGTTGCCTTTTCTAGTTGTGTTGAAATTTCATTCAAAATAAATAATAAACATTTTAGACATCACTTTTTCATCACCAATGTGACAATTTCATCTCAATTTCAGGGTATTCTTGGATTTGATTTTATCCAAAAATTTAATTTACAATTAAATCCACATTCTGGAACTGTTTCGATTGGTGACGTGCTTGTTCCCTTAATGAAAAATCAGAATCTGAACAGGGAAATTCATACAACCACTATAAATAACATGACTAATTCTGAATCGCCTACTATTACACAAGAGTTAAGTAATGACATGCCTCTTACAATTAAACTTGATAAGAAAATCATTTTACATCCCGATGACTTTCAATATGTAAAACTTAATCTGCATAACTGTCCATATACTGAATTTTTGTTTGAACCTAATATACAATCATTAAAACTAGAAATTTATGATTCAATACATTCCATTGATAATTCTGATATTAAAAATCCCCATTTTTATATCTATGTAAAAAATAATTCTGATGAAACCATACACTTAAACAAAGCAATGAGTATTGGAACTATAAGTCCTATTGATGAAGCTCAATTAAATATTCACACAAATATGCCTGATGACCATGTTAATCTTATTACTGCCTCTGATGAAATAATTCAAGAAAGAAAGAATGAGCTTACAGAAAATGACTTTGAGTTGAAACATTTAACTCACAATGAACAAAACCAAATAAAAGAAATATTAATGAACCATTTTTCTGCTTTTTCAAAATCTTTGAAAACCTTGGGACACACAGATAAAATTAAACCGCAGTTATCATTTATAAATAAATTCCCAATTAGGACTTTACCATTTCCCATCCCTCAATCCTTACAAGATGAGGCTCTGAGACAACTAAATGAACTGCAGGAAGCCAGTATCATTGAAAGAACTCCCACTGAATGGGCATCTCCTATGCTTTTAGTAAAAAAGAAAGCTCTAGATCCTAATTCTAAACCGAAATTCAGACTGGCACTCGACTTAAGACTTTTAAATGCTATCTTAAAACCATCGGCTTACCCACTACCAAAAATTTCTACAATCATTTCTAATTTATCAAACTATAAATATTTTACTGTTTTGGATTTATGTAGTGCATATTGGCAAATTGACTTACCTCATGAATACAGAGATATTATTGCTTTTACTACACCTTGGGGTACTTTTCGCAGCAACCGCCTTGTTTTTGGTTTAAAAACTGCTGCCAGCACATTTCAAGCTTTAATAGACAATATCTTACAAGAGTCTGAGGTTTCTGGAGTTATGGCGTATCAAGATGATATTGTTATTGGTTCAAATTCTTTTGAGGAAACTCTTCAAAAACTTGACGCCTTACTTAATACTCTAATCAAAAATAACATCACTTTATCCCCAAATAAATGTCAATTCCATCTTACCGAAATAGATTATTTGGGCTTTCATTTATCAAATCATAAAATTTCACCAATTTCCTCCAATATTATCAAAATTACTGGTTTTCCAATTCCTAAAACAAAAAGACAACTTAAACGCTTTCTAGGAGTTTGTGGATTTTATCGAAATTTAATACCTTCATATGCTGAACTAACATATCCTCTTGTCCAGTTAACTTGTCCTAAACAAAGTTTTCAATGGCTTGACATTCACACTGAAGCATTCAATAAACTACAGAAAATTTTCTTCACTAAACCTTTTGTTTGTTTACCTGACTGGTCTAAACCTTTCATTTTGAATACTGATGGTAGTCATCAAGCAATTTCTGGTGTCATTTTACAAGAATTTAATGGTGAATTACATCCTATTTCTTACTTTAGCAAATCTTTATCTAAATCTGAAAGAAATTATCCAGCCATAAAAATTGAATTAAAGGCTCTACATGACTCTGTTTTAGCATTTAAACATTTTCTATACAATCGAGAATTTATTGTTATGTCAGACAGTAAACCATTAAAGCACTATAGAAAAACTACTTCTCCTGCTGATCTCACTACAAAATGGCTATGCGAATTAAGTGAATATACTTTTAATTTCAAACACATTCCTGGTAATCAAAATCTTTTGGCTGATTACTTTTCACGTCTTGAAGAAACGCCACCACACCATGACATAAATTCTCAACCAAGCACTCTAAATTTAAATAATGATGTACTTCCTGTCATTGATGATGCAATTCCTGAAACACCTGATAATTTTGAACATATTAATTATTTAAATGTTTCACAGTCTTCGCCACAAGACCCACTTTTAGAAATTTCTTGTAAAACATTTCTTGATGAACAACAAAAAGACAAAACTACTTCAAAAATTATAAATGATTTGAAATCTAATAACAACAGCAACAACAATAAATGTTATTTTCTACATCCTCATAATAAATTATTGTACTATGCTAAAGAATCTTCATCTTTGGAAATTCATCCTACTATTGTTGTTCCTAACTCTCTAAAGAAAAAAGTTTTGGCTATTGCCCATTTACCACATTTTGGTATTGCAAAAACATATGAATTTCTTCGACAGCGTTATTTTTGGTTTGGTATGTATGCTGATACAGTTAACTTTATTAATTCATGTACTAAATGCATAACTTTAAAATCTCATGCTACTCCACCTATTCCTTTGCAAAATAATCACATACCTGAAAAACCTAATGAAGTAATTTCCATGGACATTCTTGGACCTCTAAATAATGGAAAACATATTCTTACAATAATTGATCATTTTACTCGTTTTCTACAGCTCTATCCCTTAAACTCTATTACTACTGATGCTGTTGCTAACTGTTTATTTTCATACATTTCAACTTTTGGCAGACCTGCCATTATACTTACTGACTTAGGTACTCAATTTACTAGTGCTGTTTTTGAAACCTTTAACAAAGTTTTTGGAATTAAATTAAGACATACTACTTCTGGACACCCACAGGCTAATTCAATTAGTGAGAGAATCAATACCTCAATTAAATCAACTGTAAATGCTCTAATTCAAGATGGTTATAACTTTGCTCATGCTATAAACATTCATGTAAATATGTATAATGCTTCTACACATTCTTCTACACAATTTTCTCCTAATGTAATACAATTTGGAAGAGAGTTACCTATGATTTTTGACACGTATGACCCACAGCTACAGTTTCATCATTTAGATAAAGCTCATTATCTGTCTCAAGTAATGTCCACCCTGAAGCGAATTTATACTGACACATATTCTAATCTAAAGTCTGCACAATATGAACAAAATTTAAAGAAAAATGAAAATGCTAAGCTCAGATTTCTTTTCCCTGGTGATATTGTTTACTTAAAGTCTAAAGATAAATATAATAAACATCTTACTGGACCTTATAAGGTTATACAAAAATATTCTCCTGTTATTTATTCAATTCAATTATTAGATAATCCTGACACTTCAGTTCGCAAAATGCATATTGATAGGTTAAAACTTGCTCCTCCTCGAAGGTCTTCACTTAATGACTTGCCTGTTATTGATAGTCACTATCAGGTTCCTACTTCGCACTCTTATAATTTTAGGCCACGTAAAAATTAATTTAACTTTTTTTGTTTTTTTACTGGGCACTTTCAATGCGAACAGCCTGATCAACTGTTTGTATTGAACCTGTTCCTTTCTTCTTTTAACTGCTGTAATATATTTAAAATAATTTTTAATTTACCATAATTCTCTTGTGACATGTTTGTGTGGCAGTTTAAGTTCCCCAATGTGGTAAACATAACAATTATTTTTCTTCTACTGTCCTATCCCCCCTTCTCCTCTAGTAATTGGAAGAAATCCCGTTTGATGTAAGGGAAATCAAACTGTTGCACTCATTTTTTTCTTGCTCACAAATAAGTAAAATAAATTAAAATAAAGACATGAGTAAGTTTGTGTTGTTTCTATAATGTGAAATATGAGATAAAGTAAATGTATATATTTTGTATGTCCTTTTTCTTGAAGATGGCAATTTTCTTTACATTTTTAAATAAGAACAATGCTGTATTGAAATCCTTTGAATGGCTACAAGTGGTATTACTTCAAAAAAAAAAAAATCGGAGCTCTTTCTTTTTGATATAACAAATCCCGGGTTACCTTTTTATTGAAAATTTTATTGAATTTTTGTGTGAAATATTATCTTTATTTTGATATCAAATACTATTGAAATATGTATATGCAAGAACTGTTGACAATCTTTTTCAGCTGACAATATCAGCAATTCAAGAACCTCAGCACAGTTTTAGATTTCGTGATTTTTTTAGTATAACAATAGACTGAATCATGTAAAATCAAAACGGACAATTTTAAGGTTTTCTGCAAGAACTTTATGCAATTTTTTTTAATATTACTGGACTTTGATTGATATACTGTTTTAATATTTATGCTGAACATGTAATTTTTTTCTGAAAACTTGGGGGAGTATATGTCACGTTGACACAACGTGCATATTCTTTAATGAAAAATTATTAATACAAAATCTAATTAATATTGTCTAAATTTAAACTAATAATCTATTGTAAATCTAATTTAAAAGTTTTTAATAATAACTATCTTTTAAAGCTTTCATTTTTCCTTTTGGCCTTCTCAATTACAGCGCATTAACGTACTTCTAAAGCATTTCCCTCTTATCAGCTGCTTTGAAATAAAATAACAGTTGACGCCGGCTAAAAGAATAATAACAAGACCTCTCGTATATTTCTCTGCTCCGCTGAAACAGATGTGTTTTGCGGTTTTGCCCTGCTGCGCAAGAAGCATATTGCTCGCAAAACATCTGCTAAAATTGTTCCAGAAAAATCGAGCTCCCTTTTTCTATAGCAGTAGGTCTAACGGTCATTTTTTTAGCAGTTGCGGAGTTGGTACTTGTGTGGCGAGGTCCTCATTTTTTTTAAGTGGGGAACCTTCGCCACCGGAACGTAGGCAGGAAATGCCATGCACGCGATAATAATTTTTTAGAAGAATGCTTTCCCAGTTTTCCTTTTTTATTTGAGGGTGTATTATAAAGTTTCAAAATGTTGATCTTCAGATGGTGTAAAAATAAAAAGATATGACTAAAATGGAGATGAGTCCTGCCAATTATTTATGGTCGACTTACTGATTTTTGTTTGCAAAGTTTGTGCTTTGTGTTCCAGTTTTCTGCGTGCTCTCCTCAAAAGAAAAATGAAACGACGAGCGCTAGGAAGACAGATGTCTTTCTGTAACAACATTATGGGTCAACAATTAGTTGACCACCTCCTTCTTTTCTTTTGTGAACCTCCTTTGATGTACCGCTATCTGTGATGATTCCCAGCATTCTCGTGAAATCGGATTTAGTTTGCTGGCGTTCAAAAAAATGAATGTCGTGTTGCTTCAACTTAAATTTTCTTTTTACAGTGCTACACTTCGCTGTAGCACTGTAAAAAGAATATCTTTATCGGGTATATCTTTAATACGCAATATGGATGTCGACACTTTTTTTATTTTTAATACAGAGACGCAATGCTCTTCACGATTGTTCATACCAAATGTGACAACGATCTACATACCACATACCCACCATCGTCTCCTTACGATCACCGCCTTCCATCTCCATCTCCATAGGATAATCGCCTATTTTGTTTCACTTTGAATACACTTTTGCGATCGCTGGTAAAAGCGATCGAACTTCCAGAGAGAAAACGATCGTTTTGGAGACGACCGATCGCGTTTCGTTTGAATCGGGCCCTTAGTTCTTAGAAGGGATGAATGCGAGGAAGCTAATCTTTCAAGGTAAAGTTTTAACTGAGCATGATCCAGCCGTCTACCATGTTGAATGCCTGCTGGCAGTTCAACCCACAGTTCAATAACTGCCGGTTGGAAAACTCGACTGGACAGTCCTAGATTCATATTTAACGTTAACCTGGGAGAAAAAGTTACTCAACCTGTGGTAATTCAACCTAGGTTGAAACAGGGGTTGAAGTTGGGCTCGGTTGGAATCGAAACGCTCATTGGTCAAGTGTCCACAAAGCATTGGGAGTTCGCATCTCGTGGTAATTGTTTATTTCGGGCCTCGCCAAGTGATTCCACAATTGCTTTGCTCCGCCCCGCCCAAATATCTTAGCAAATCTCTTTGTCCGTAAAGAAGGAGAGAGCCAGTTCTTGGAAGAGATGGATGCGAGGAAGCTAATTTTTCACGGACTTAACTGAGCATGCTCGTTCATTCGAACTTACATCCGAAGCAAGGTTGAGTTTTCGATCTGAACTTAGATTTTATGCTGAATTAACTCTTGCCTAGTCATCGGTGAATACGCTTTGAGCGTTCGACCGAGAGTTCAATGTAAACCGGCCGTCCAGGTAGACGGTGAATGTAGGCAAGTTTATTTCGGCAACTTATGTTCCCCGGGCAACGTAGGCTATGCAGTTGTATGTTATAACCAGGGATCCGTAAATTAACGTAATTCACGTTATAACCAATTCGTTATTCGTTACAAATCATAACGTTATTCACAAGCCGAATAACGTTATTCATACCGTAACTTTGAAATCGTTCTTCACGAAATAACGTTATAATAAAAAATGTTAATGTTTTGAGAAATCAGTATTTGGTTCCTTGACCCAAAACTGCTTGGGGAATAACGTTATATTTAAGAACGATATTCAAAGTACACTTATTATAACGTTATTTTTTTCTGTGCTATACTTAATAATTGTAAGAACAGTAACATATTGCATTCGGTTAATCATGTTAACCTTTCAATTTATAACGTTAAACTCACATAACTATTTGATAACGATAGAATATCCATTATTTATAGTTATAGCCTTTCGTTGTATAACAATTTAAATACGGTATGAGACCATAACGTTAAAGGAACAGAACGATATTTTCATACTGTTGTAACTCAAGAACGAAATGCCATTGATATTGAAACAATCCGTTAAAAAATATAACAAATTGGTCCAATATATTTAAGGGGGTCCGGGGCACAAAAATCTCGAAAAAAACACATTTTTATTTTTTTGCTTTAAAAAATACTACAGAATGTTTAGAATCAAATACTGCAAACTGCATGTTTCTACGATGATTACATCTGTAGATATAACAACGTTTACGTTGCAACAGCTGTGCTTATCACGCCACCTGTCTGGAATTAAAGGGCCCTCTCCAGGTGGCAGAATGTAAACAAACCGTTATGATCGCTCTATTTTTAATATATCTTTTTTTCTTCTACTTTCTTCGAAGTGAAGTGAGTGGATATTTGTTTATTAGATATTTCTAGCTATCCATGCTTGTTTTAGCGGTTCCACAGTGCTGTATTATCTTTCTAAAAGCCTTATTTATTTTGCTGTGTTAGGTTCTTGTGTTGAGTTTGTTAGTGAATGTTGTTAAGTTTTCTGTTTATTTTACAAAAGTTTGTTAGTGTAAATAGTTTTCAAATTGTTAATAATTTAATGTTTCGGTTTGAACTTGTGTTTTGAATAAACATTCATATCTACGATAACAATGGGACGAAAAAGAAAATCGACTGCTAAAAAGTCGAACTTGATGAAAGCTAAGCGTCAAAAAGTGTTATCAACTACTTCTGATCCTGGTAAAAGTGATTTTTGCCGAACACAAGAACTTAAAAATAATATAAGTGTGCCTGCAGTTCAAAGTGATGAGCAATCTCAATTTGATGCTTCCTTGTTTTCATGCAACATTATTTTAAGTCTGGGAATGTTGCAGAATATCCTTCAAAATTGCTGTTGTGAAAAATGTAAAAGTTCAAGTCTGAATTTATGCTTGGGGAAAAAATATGGCTTGGCACATGAATTGGTTTTATCCTGCAATAACTGTGACTTTCAATTTATTACGTTCTCGTCACAACGTCTGTCAACGAAGACAACTAAATCTCCATTTAGTATCAACAGAAGAGCTGTTCAAGCAGCTGCAGCATTAGGAAAGGGACATGCTGGGCTCGAATTATTTTCCACATACATGAATTTAAGTGTAATGGAATCAAAAACATTTAGCAGACACTTAAACCATGTGGTGTCTTCTACAAAGGTTACTGCGAAAAATCACCTCAAAAAAATTCACAATAAAGTTCGACTTGCACATATTGCTGAAAATCCACTGCTACAGTCATATAAAACAGTCTTTAAGTCCATTTATCTCGGAATCAGTTTTTTTGCGATTCCTCAACTTTAAAAGGATATATCTCAAGTTCCTTATATAGTGCAGGTATGAAATTTTGTACAGACTTTCTCTATTATATTTTTAATAATTTGTCTTCAGGAATTTTGATTTTGGACAAAAGGTTTGAAAATTCATGCCCTAGAGCTAAAAAACTCTGTAAAAAGAGTGATTTTTTAACTTTTATATTTATTAAAAAATATATAAACAACATTTTAAAAAATCCCGAAAACAAATTAAAATGCCATCTTTTCTGTGTCCAAAAGTGAAAGAAATATGCAAATCGAGCTATTGGTTCTGCATGTATATCAAAAATAAAATATGTTTAAATTTTAAACTTTTTAATTTAAAAAAAATAAATTTCAATCTTTTCAAGAGCTTTTTATATGGAAAGGTATCTTGACATAGATATATATTTCAGAAAAAAAAATCATTATAAAGTAGCTATAAATAAAAAATATAAAATTTTGTGCCCCGGAACCCCTTAAATACGGTATAAGATCTAACCGTTCAAGTAACCTAAAATTTTTTTATCCGAATCAGCGGCTTTTCGGACTCAGAGGAGGGCCAATGAAAAGCAAAATTATTGAGTATGTTCAACACCCGGATTTGTGTTCCGTACGTAACACACAGGACACAAGCAAGGACCGATTTCCAGCAGGGCATTCGGGGCAATTACCCGGGCCCCCAACAGTAAGGGTCCCTCCCAAAAAACCCTTTAACTTTAAAAATTTGCACATTTTGAATTTAATTAAAAATGAAAGACAGCTCATTTCATTTTTATGTGAAAAATTACAGTAATCATAATTACTCTGTTACTATTTCATAGCGCTCTCATTATATACACACACCTTTTTTTTTAGCTAAACGGTATAGTCTGAGGCAATTATTCAGTTCAAGCATCATTTAATTGTGGTCTATGTAGTGTGATGTATGCTGATCACGAAAAAACCACAGAGCTGATTTTCAATCGGAATATATAAAATTAAATAGCTTCCTAAGTTGAGCAAACTGAAGAACTATCCCATTATAATCAAATTCTCTGATATAAACGTAGGAAAATAAATAAAAAAGTATTGTAAACCATGTTACTGAAAAATGTTGAATGAAATTTACGATTGAAAATTAAATAATATAATTGAAATATTATTATCCTACACAGATATATTAATATAGAACTATTTGTATTTCATTGTAATCAATTTAATGCTGTTATAACATTCTTCTTTGTATGGTGTGAAATGTAAGTTACTTTGTAGGGTATAAGAAAGTTTTCGTAAGAAGGGGTCCCCCAATGAAACTTTTCCCTGAGCCCCTATCTCTACAAATCGGTCTCTGGACACATGTGTATGTGTGTGTGTGGGGGGGGGGGGGAGACACAGGACCACGTACCACCTCAAAACTACAGTGTAGGATATTGACTTAGTGTGTAAATTCAAGTGAATTTACCAGAAATGCAGTGTGATGTATGCTGATCCCAAGAAAACCACAGAGATGATTTTCAATCGGAATATATAAAAATAAATAGCTTCCGAAGTTGAGCAAATTGAAGATCTATCCCATGATAATCATAAGTCTACCCAGGAGTTACAAGTCAGATGATATGAAAGGGGTAGATACTGACAGTGGCGGATCCAGAAAAAATTCTGGAGGTGGCACAAAACATTTGGCTCATATTTCTGGTAAATTCACTTGAATTTACAAACTAAGTTGTAGTTTTGAGGTGGTACGTGGTCCTGTGCCCCTCTCTGAATCTGACAATGTATATTGAAGAGGACCCTGAAACACAACAACAAGGCACCCCCTATTCCACAAAGGCATCCCCTATCTTTGGCAACTAGCCCTTGCGTAGCTTTGCCATAATACAATACAGCACAAAAAAATATTTTTAAGGCAGAACGCTTTTAAACTCTAGTCCTGTCAACTGTTAGCAATAGGAGGTATTTTAAACAATAACACTTCTAATTAGGATTAGGTTGGTGCATAATTATCAAGCGTTTCCCTCTTTGCCCACTTGGCAAAACAATCCCAGCGCTCGATACAGGGTGGTTTGCTCGTTTCAAATCTGGTGACATTAGCTTGGAAGATAAGCCAGGAAGAGGTCGAGCATCGGATTTTGCCGACCAGCCACTTTTGGCAGACTGGAAGGGAACGAAAGCTGGTTATGTTTCACCCGATGGGGAAAGGGAAAAACGCCTGATGATTATGCTCCAACCTAATAATTTTAAATGTTAAAGTAATTAGTAGTTGTTCTTTCTTCACTTTAAAGAAATGTAAAAATGTGGCATACTGATGTTGACACCGCCCCTGAAAACGTTAAATTGTAGGTGTATTTAAAAAACTATATTTTTAAAGGAACTGGGAGTTAAGGGCTTAGCTAGAGTCACGTATACTCCTAACACCGAAATTTTTAGATGAGATAGTATTGTTATGAATTTTCGGGGCAACCCGCTGTTCTGGGGCTTAAAATTATTTAAAATTCGTATTCTACGCTTAAAATAGATAAATTTTGATTTTTCTTGCATCAAAATCGGTCAATTAGAACCGGAGATACGGAGGTTTTATGGTTTCCCTTTTGTTTTTCTATGGGGTTTCTAGAAATCTCGAGAAATATGGGTCCTAGGGCTTCGGTCTCTTCACTTTTGGGGACTTATTTTTGGAGCCAAATTTGGTGATATTTCGCCAAAAGTCGCCAAGCTTGGCGACATTTTGGTCATTTGGCGCGATTTTCCCTATGGGGCCTGAAAGTTGGTTTTTCCGCATTAAAAACGCAGAATAACCTAACATTTCTCTTACATGACGTAATCAAAATTGCCGCTTTTTGTAGAACCCTCGAGAAAGAGACTTTTCTGAAAGCTGCCCGCAGCTTCTGCCTCTCCTTTAAATACCGGCGTGTTTCTTCGGCCCCAGTTCAGTGTGAGCGAGCGCCCGTATTGTGAACAGAGCTCTCTGAGAGAGTACGCTTGCTTTGCGAATTGATAGTGCTATAGACGCTGTGTTTTGGCTTGCTTACCGAAGCTGTTTTTAAAGTGCTGTGTGCAAATTCTTCATTGCTGCGTCTTAAGGGATTGTGTACGATATCCCTTGAATATTTTCACTGACTTTTTTTGCCTGTGAAAGTGACTTATTTTGTTTGAGAAATATAGCATTTGTGAGAGCTTCAGATCTAAGCGGACTGTCAAAAACACATTGCTGTTTGAGTTTGTGAATTTTGTACAGCTGATTGTTCTACGAAGTTCTAGAAGTAATAAAGTTGTGTTCCATCCTGACCAGTGGACTTTTTACTAGAACTTTCACACCAACTGGACATTAGAAAGACGAACCCCGGAAACCAGCAGAGTAGTTCTGCCACATTTGTTGTCAGAAGTGGGATTCGAACCCACGCCCACAGAAGTGGACTGCGAAGAAAGTGATAAGTGAATTTGAAGACCTCTTCTCTCGTACTACCGGTGACTTTGGTCTTTCGAAGTTAACATAACACAGGATACATACAGGCAGCCATTTTCCCATCAAGCAACATCCTAAGCGGCAGCCGTTTGCTAAGCAAGAAGAGGTGGGCAGACTTTTAAAGGAGATGCAGCGTGGTGACGTCATCGAGCCATCGACTAGTCCCTGGGCCTCGCCAATTCTTTTGGTCCGGAAGAAGGATGGTTCCACCCGGTTCTGCGTTGCCTACAGACGTCTGAATGACATTACCAAGAAAGACAGCTACCCTCTTCCCAGAATTGACGACACTTTGGACACTTTCCTACTAAGCATGTGTTTAAATTCGAGATTGATGATACTAAAACTCGACACAATTTAATTTAAAACACAACAGTTTATTCAACTATATTAAAATTCACCAAATAAAATACAATTTTTCAAACACTTGAATAAATGGTTCCCAAGAACCCGAACATTTTTACCCGAAACCACGCGAGAACTGAACTATTTATACAATTCACAAGCAGTCCAGGGTTGCAGTTAGGCGATGCAAAACTCGCCAGATCGCCAAACCACATGAGATGGCCGAAAGCTTGCCAACTCGCCAACATACCGCCCACTTTGCACTGTTTATACAGGCAACGAACCAGTAATATAATATTTTAGACTAACAATTAAACTACATACTAGATAATACTTCAATAATTAATGGACTGTACAAATACCATAACGAGAAATCTATCAAATATACTTTTTAACACGCTTTTATTAACTTCACCTGTATGTATGTTTGTATGTTTGTAACCGACTCCTTTAGACTCGATTTTGACCCACTTTAAACGGACGGATTTAATTCAAACTTTGTACATTTATCAAGAACCGGTGACAATACAATAATCTTATAAGATTATCCTGATCAGGATCGCCAGGATTAAATAATTTCCTCATTTCTTATCCCGACTGAAAGTAGAACACTTCCAAAAATTACAATCTTAAGAAAACACTTTCTGTGGCCGTGATCGTATAGTGGTTAGTACATTGAGCTGTGGCCGCAATAACCCAGGTTCGAATCCTGGTCACGACAACAATTTTTTTTTTAAATACCGTCATCCATCACATTATGGAAGAGTTGAGTACAAGAACATGTTAAGGCCATTCTTTTTAACACGCTTTTATTTGTTGATTAGAGACCTATTTTTCCTTTTTAGTGAGGAAGGTAGCATTTAACTGCAGGTTGATTTTGGTGCACAGCAGGGGCGTAGCGGGTGGGGGGCTCAGGGGGCTTCTCCCCTCCCCGAAATGGGGCCCTTTACTTAGCTTACAATTGAACTTTAGCTTTAAATTTGATACCCAGCTCACCAATAAAATCCTGGCTACGCCACTGGTGCACAGTGAAAATAAATTATCGCTTTGTACTTTCCAACTTAGTGCTCCTTTGTGTCTTATGAGAGATATCGAAAATTAAAAATAAATTTTAAATACATACAGTTAAAAATAAACTAAAAATTACGCTTTTATAGCAAATCAAGCTAAAAAGTGAAAAATAAATATATAGTTTAAAAAACCAAAAAACACGCTTTTGTGATAAATTGAACTAACTAAAAGGCGAAAAATAATTCTTAATATAGAAATAAATTAATGAACGAAAACTAATATTATTGTGAAAAAAAGCGTGGGGTGCTCCATTTATCAGTTCTTGAGAATATTCGATCGGTACGATTAGTACAAAAATAATACAAAAAATATAGCACAAAGCAACCCACGCTTTTTTCACAATAATATTAGTTTTCGTTCATTAATTTATTTCTATATTAAGAATTATTTTTCGCCTTTTAGTTAGTTCAATTTATCACTAAAGTGTGTTTTTTGGTTTTTTAAACTATATATTTATTTTATTGTTTAACTCTAAATCTATTATAAATTCAACTCTTATATTTACATGCAAACAGTATACCCATAAATTGTATTAAAAACAATAAGTACACTCACATTTCAGCCTCTTATTGGTAATATGCAAAGTTTATTTACTGGCCTTTTAAAAATGCCTGAGTCAGTTCTTACATCGCAAACCCTTACCTTTTCGTCTTTACCATAATATACCTCAACTACTCGGCCGATTATCCATTTAGAGGGGGGAACACCATCTTCCTTCACAATTACCATTTCTCCAACTTTAACGTTATCTTTTTTTATCAGTCCACTTGGTTCGATTTTGTAAATGACTTAAATATGAATTTCTCCATTTCTTCCATATAACCTGTACATTTTTTGTAACTTGATGCCATAAGTTTAAGCTACTATCCTTTATTTCGCTAATGTAAGGTTCAATTAAATAATTAATAGGTCTGCCAATTAAGAAATGTCCTGGCGTCAATACCTGCAAATCATCATTGTCAGAAGTTAAGTGTGTTAATGGACGCGAATTTAAGATTCCTTCAATTTGTGTAACAATAGTTAAAAACTGCTCGAAGGTTAATTTAGTGTTACCTACAACCCGTTTCAAATGAAACTTGAAAGACTTTACTCCCGCCTCCCATAATCCACCAAAATTGGGAGCTCTGTGAGGCAAGAATTTCCAGTCCATGTTTTCAGAGCTCAAGTAACCCGCCAAAGTCTCGTTAGGTTTAATTAACATGTTAAATAACCTCTTGATTTCATTATTTGATCCAACGAAATTTTTAGCATTATCCGAAAATAATTTTGAACACTTTCCACGGCGAGCAAAAAAGCGCTTTAGAGTAGCTGTGAAAGCCTTGGTTGTTAGGTCAATTACTAATTCTAGGTGGATTGCTTTGGTCACCATGCATATAAAAATGCATACATAAATGTTTTGATAGGTACCCCTTCTTTGGTTTTTGTACTTAATAAGAAAGGGACCGCAAAAATCGACACCTACACGATTGAATGTATAGTTTGGGGTTATTCTCTCCGTAGGCAAGTCCCCCATCAACTGTTGCTGCGAGTTAGGTCGACATTTAAAGCAAATAACGCATTCATGAATAACCCTCTTGCAATTATTACGGCCATTTAAAGGCCAAAACTTATTACGAACTTGATATAATAAAGATTGAGCACCACAGTGCAAGTATTTTATTTGAAAATAGTTAAGGATAATGAAGTTTAATTTATAATTGGGTACTAAAATAGGATACTTCTTGTCATAAGTTAAATGTGAATTTCCTAGTCGACCGCCTACTCTAATAAGTCCATATTTATCTACAAAAGGATTTAATTGCTTAAGTTTACTGTTTTTAAAAACTGCACCATCCGACAGGAGATCCCTCATCTCTTCCTTAAAAAATTGCTGCTGAACCTGTAAGAGTATAAAATGTTTCTGAATTGTTAACCCATTTATGCCTAGTGTCCCTTTTTTGGGACGGCATTATTGCTATTACTCGAAAACGTTATTTATTTTTCCTGGCCTTTATTCACGAGTATTGAACCTCAACTCCACAAAATATTTTAACATTACGAAGTAGAATGTAGACATTTAAATTTTTATGCATACTGATTTTAAAAGAAACCACCTCTTGTTCAAGAAGTTGACATCAGAAATTTATCTATTACTACTGGTATTAGCAAAAATCGAAGAAAGTCGCAAAAATATCTAGGCACAAATGGGTTAATTTCTTTAGCACTTAAAGGCCCTGTAAACTTTCCTCGAGGATGCTTCACATTATGAATGAATCTAAAAACAAAAGATAATATGCGAAGAATATTAACATAATTATTAATCAAATTCAATAAATGATCAACAAGAGGATTAAGGTTTACAGACGATATTGAAAAGTTTTGAACATTTACAACTTCTTCCAATTTCCTAGATTTAAGTTCATGGACAAAGTCCTTGTCATACGAATCAAGTTCCATGTCCCCATCAGGAACAAAGTTCTCAATATATAGAAAAGAAGGTCCAGTCCACCATAGCTTACTCTTTAACAAACTTTCAGTATCTAAACCTCTGCTAATTTGGTCTGCTGGATTTTCGGATGAAGGAACATAATGCCAATGATGATGTGGATACAGTTCTTGTATTGTAGTTACCCTGTTTGACACAAAGGGTTTAAGGTTGACAACATCATCTTTGATCCAGGCTAAAACAATTTGCGAATCCGACCATAGTAGAAGGTTAGAAATGTTCAGTTTTAATGCAGTCAGCACTCTTTTCATTAAATGAGAAAGCGGCAGCACACAACTCGAGTCTTGGAATTGTGGTGCTCTTGAGAAGGGCAACTCTAGATTTACTTGCTACTAAAGATACCGTCACTTTCCCTTGGGCGTTCAACGATTTCAAATAGATCACTGCTCCAAAAGCGGATTCCGAAGAATCAGAAAATCCGTTGAGTTCCACAATAGCTGAAGTACTGCACAATATTTTTCTGTCAATCTTTAATTCTTTAATTAAATGTAAAGCAGAAATGAAACCATGCCACTCTTTCACTTCTGTTGGAGGAAGAGGATCGTCCCAGTTAATTTGAAAAGACCAAAGTTTTTGCATAAATATTTTTTCTTTAGTCAGCAATGGACCCAATAAACCCAGTGGGTCGAAAATGCGAGCAGTAACTGATAAGACTGTTCTTTTTGTAAATTTAGAAAGTTCTTGAACTTTAATATCAAACTTAAAACAATCCTCAAGGGGTTTCCATCTTATGCCTAAACATTTTGTTTCGTCTGGAAATTTAAAACTGTAATCACCATTATTCATACAAAGCTCGGTATGATTTCCATGCCACTTATGAAGTTTCATCGAACATTTATCCAAAATATCAGTAAGCTCATTTTGGAGAGCTTTCGTGTATTCTAAGTCCTCACCTCCACTCAAACAATCGTCCATATAAAAATCTGCCACGAGAACAGCAGCGGCTTTCGGAAATTTTGCACCTTCATCAAAAGCCAATTGCTTTAAAGTACGCTGAGCCAAATACGGAGCACTAACTGTACCATAGGTAACAGTATTTAATTGATAAGTCTTTACAGGTGCATTTTCCGATTCCTTCAAAACTATTCTTTGAAGTTGCCTTTGTTCAGGGTGGATCAATATGTTCCTGTACATCTGTTTTATGTCTGCTATAAATGCATATTCCTGTTTACGAAACCTAGCCATTATCGCGAACAAATCCTCCTGAATGACTCCACCATTTAACTGAATGGAGTTTAAAGAATGTCCCGAAGTGGTCAAGGCGGATGCATTAAAAACCACTCTCAACGGCGTAGTTGACTTATCAGGACGATAAACTCCGTGGTGTGGCAAGTAATAAACAGGATGAGGTTCGCCCTGGTCAGTAATTTCTGACATATGGCCTAGTTCAAAATATTCCCTTAAAAAGCTTCTATGCAATTCCAAATAAACTCTATCTCTACCCAATCTGTTCCACAACGAATTCAATCTTTTGACTGCCATATCGCGAGAATCTCCTAAACAAGACGGATTCTCCCTAAATGGAATTTTGACTATATATCTGCCATTCAGATCTCTCTCGGTGTTTTTCACAAAATTCTCCTCACAAATATTTTCTTCAACTGATTTAACTCGAGGTAATTCTGCACTCTCCATATCCCAAAACCTTTTCAAAGTTTCTTTTAAATTATCTTGTTCACTTACGAAACCACAATAAAAAGTATTGTTTGTTTCCTTAATTTTAGCAGAACCGCTGAAAACAAAACCAAATACACTATCAAAAAGAACTATTTTACCTTCATTTAATTCTAACTTCTTTGTATTCAGTAAACTGAAAAAGCCCTCTCCCCCCAAAAGTATATCAATTTTTGAAGGCTTAAAAAACAATGGATCGGAGCAGGCATGTCTAAATCCAAACTATCCAAAAAGGATATCAGTATTCTCAGTTGAGACTTCAAACCTCCACGTCTTCTATTTAGAACCTTCAAATCTGACGCCATGGCAAACCCCAGGGGAACAGGTCGGCGAAATTGCAATTAATTCAAGTACTAATTATTCATAGGATTGAACCATCTCCGGCTCGACGGACCATGTTTAAATTCGAGATTGATGATACTAAAACTCGACACAATTTAATTTAAAACACAACGGTTTATTCAACTATATTAAAATTCACCAATAAAATACAATTTTTCAAACACTCGAATAAATGGTTCCCAAGAACCCGAACATTTTTACCCGAAACCATGCGAGAACTGAACTCTTTATACAATTCACAAGCAGTCCAGGGTTGCAGTTAGACGATGCAAAACTCGCCAGCTCGCCAAACCACATAAGATGGTCGAAAGCTTGCCAACTCGCCAACAGCATGACTTTCCTACGAAGCTTGTCTCGTTTATTTGGACTATATCATCATCGTCGGAAAGACTTTCGAAGAGCGTCTCGAGAACATCCGAAAGGTGCTGCAGAAATTAAAAGAGGCAAACTTGAAACTGAGTCCATCGAAGTGCAATTTGTTTCGTCGGGAAGTACGTTACCTCGGGCACATAATATCCGCCCACGGAGTCCGAACCGATCCCGAAAAGACGTCCGCAGTCAAGAACAGGAGTCGTTCGGAGAATATCCATGACTTACGAAGTTACCTCGGTCTGTGTACTTACTAACGAAAATTCGTGAATGGTTTTTTCTTAACCCAATTGTGCCTGGATATTTTTGCGACTTCACTAAAAATCGGAAACTTCGATTTTTACTGATAACAGAAATGATAAATTTCTGATGTCAACTTCTTGAACAAGGGATGATTTCTTTTAAAATCATTATGCATAAAAATTGAAATATCAACATACTACTTGGTCATGTTAAAATATTTTGTAGAGTTGAGGCTCAGTACTCATGAATAAAGGCTAGGAAAAATAAACAACGTTTTCGACTAATAGCGAAAATGCCGTCCCAAAAAAGGGACGCTAGGCTTAAATGGGTTAAATTGCAAGACCACTTCACAAATTGACCGAGACGGGACAAAAAGTTCTATGCACAGAATGTTCTATCAGAATGTGAGGATGCGTTCAACGAAGTCAAGACGGCCCTAACATCTTCGCCGATCCTGTCGTATCCTCACCCTGACAAGCCATTTATCCTGGACACAGATGCAAGTAAGGAGAGAGTCGGAGCAGTTTTGTCCCAGGAGATAGATCGCCAAGAACACGTCATTGCTTACTGGAGCAAGTGCCTAAGAAGGCAGTTCATAAATTGCTTACTTCGACTTCAGATCCAATTACATTATGCATGCAATTTTATTTTCTGTTCAGCAGAGATTTCAACAAGTAACAAAAGTACATTTGTTTTAAGTGAACAAACACAGAAATAATTTACTAACCTTTTTAAATTAAGTGTGTTTCTTGTTGGTATGTTATCGTGTGTAAGCCGTTAAACTTGTGAATATGCCACTCAACATTTTGCATCGCAACGCTGCAGTGTGTCAAACGTTGCTACTGAACGCTCCCGAAAAAAATACTGCCAGGCCGAATGAAAAGGGGGCTTCTTATTGGATGGAAGATAAAAGGGAGAGGAGCGGGCGAAATTCAAATCGACGTGAGGGGTAGCGATGTTGTACTAGGAAGCAGCATCTCCTTTCATCCCCCTTCTCCACAGACAACGCCATCTCTGAATCGTCCTTTCGAAGTCCAATCCCGACCTCGGATCAACGGGTCAAAAATACCTGAGACCTAGGAGTATATGGAGGAAGTTGGTTGAGTTTTCTCCCGAGGTCAGGGAGCTGTGGAATGAATTACACGTTGGCGGTATAGCTTCAGCGGACGTTAAATGGACGTCGAACAAAAATTCCCGAGTACGAGCCGATGAAATAGACAGTCGGCCAACTTTTTACCGAACTCATTTGCTGCCTGGGTAGTACTCCCTCGTTCGAGGATTCCGAAGGTTCTAGAGGAGCTTCACAATGGCTTAACTGGGGCCCATTTTGGCATAATGAAGACCCTGCAGAAAGTTCGCGAGCGCTTCTACTAGGCTAGGGCTCGAGGCGATGTTGAAAAGTGTCAAGCTTGTGACGCCTGTGCCGCCCGTAAAGGCCCGAAGAAACGTAGCCGTGGAAAACTACATCGTTATAATGTAGGAGCGCCTTTCGAAAGAATATTGGGGTCCTCTTCCGCAAACTTTGGATGGCAACACGTGCATCCTAGTTGTCATAGATTATTTTTCTAAATGGCCCGAAGCATATCCTATTCCCGAACAAGAAGCTGCGACCATAGCAGAGGTATTGGTGCAAGAATGGATTTCCAGGTACGGAATCCCTCTGCAACTTCATTCCGAACAAGGAACGAATTTTACCTCTGCATTTTTTAAAGGACTTTGTCAAGTTCTCGGAATAGACAAAACCCAGACTACGCCTTTACACCCACAATCTGACGGCATGGTGAATAGGTTCAATCGTACAATTTTAAACAACCTCTCGCTCCTGGTCTCTAGGAATCAAGAGGACTGGGACAAGAAACTCCCCCTCTTTCTGCTGGCCTATAGAAGTGCCGTCCATGAGACTACCGGCTTCACACCTTCCCAGATTCTATTTGGAAGAGATCTTCGTCTTCCCGCCAATCTAGTGTTTGGTTGCCCACCAGATACGCCTTCATCGCCTGAGGAGTACATGGAAAATCTTCGGGCACGGTTTGAAGACGTGCACCATTTTGCTCGGAAGCGGATCAACCTGAACACGGAGAAGATGAAGACACAAAGGCTACAGGACAGGTGTTCAACGTAGGTGCCCTAATAGCACAGATGGTCACAAAAGAGTCGCGGTAACGTCACAGAGGGTCACAACTGTCACAGGACTATCACAAACTAGTTACATTGTGACTTGTGAGTGATGCGACTCAACTGTGTGGTCACTGCGACCCGTTCTTTGTGACCAGTCACCAGGTGACGCCACTGTGAAGGCACCCTGTGACTACTGTGTGATCGGTCACTAAGTAATCGCTTTGTGAAGTCACTGCGGGACTGATTTGTGACTGCCGGTTGTTGTGACGTCATAGTGACTATTCTTTGCGACTTAGCAAATAAACTTATTTGTAATCACATTTTTTTGAGTGATACATTATTTCAAATATTTAATGACCGGGCCAGCACTATTTGACAGTAATGGGCTTGTATGTATTTCGTAGTGTTGGCATAAAATTTCGTTATTTTAATTAAATAATATTGCTTCACATTCATACGGTGTAGAAGGGTTAGGGGGTATAAGTTCCGGGCACCCAAAGGCAGGGTCACTGCAAAGATTTTTTTTTTTCAGGGGGGGGGGGAAGAAGTTCATATTATGCCTTCAAATATTTTAGTACTAAAAACTAAAATAATACAAACGAGTTCAGTATGTATAAAAATGTTTACTACACAGACAGTGGAACCTCCACTCTGTATATGACAGTATATAACCCCCACTTTGTACAGAATTATGAATTTTAATCTTGATATTTTTATAATTTATATTAATTTTTTACAATTTTGTTAAACTTTTCCTGAAAAACATATTTGGAGACTTTTTTCTACGTTAAGCCCCTTTTAAAATCTACCGAATTAGGGTGCAGAAATATGTTAGAGAGTATTACACGAAGACCAGTCAGGGTTTTGCATGAGAGCTCAGCTCTTGTAGTCTTTTTTTCTTCAGAGAATTTTAGATTAAATTAAAAATTTTAACAGCCTACATAAATGCTTCTATTGACATTTTTTATTAAATTAAATATAGCAGAGGTAAAACAAAAGATTACTTAATTTTTAAATATAAATTAGGTAATTAATGCTCAAATTTACAATAAAACAAATTAGAGCTCCTGCAGCTATTTTGTTAGAAATTCAGCAATGAACCAGGATTTACATATTATTTCTTTCAATCAGTTTCGATTACTCTGGAATCAAATGTTCTATTTCACACCCTTTTACGTGCCTCCTTACGGGAAGCAAGAGGTCAAACCCAGGGTCAACTAATATCTCACGGTTGCACGATAAGGCACCAAGAATTCGAACTGTTATCGCGGATTTGGCTATATTAATTCAGATTATTTATACGAAGTACAAATGAATTTTTTATGCATTTGAAGATTGGCGAGTGAGAGAGATTGTCGATTGAGTATAGTAACCCATTCTTTTTTCTTTTGATGTTTCATTTCGTTTTGCAAATCTTGAAACGTTGAGCGGGAAGCCAGGTATCAAATATGCTTTTTAGGATACAATTAGGATACAGTTGTTGTTGCAGACTTTCGAGAGGGTTATTGCTATAGACTAGTAGGATATCTCTGTTAGGAGCAATAATAATTATAATAAGATTTGCTTCTGCAGTGATATCTTGCTGGTTATGGATAGTGAAAGTGTATTTCAAAGTTTTACAATTCGATTTTACATTTTTTAAACAGTTACGAAAATATTACAGGTAAATTTTTACTTTTACTGTTTTTATGTTGCTAGCTGCATCAATCTATGGCTGCATTCATATCTTGTTACAGTTATTCGACTTCTTTGTGACTTAAAATGTGAGTATACATATTAGTATTATGAAATGTTTGTTTTTACTTTTTTAATTCATCATTATCTGGAATTTTCTAGTTATGTTTATCATGTCAACATGGGCCTGTTGACTCCTTAGGCAGATAGCCCTCGTGTAACCAATCTAAAAAGCATGTTTGACGCATAACTAAACTAGAATGTCCCACATTTTAATAACGTACAAAACTTAAAATACCGTTATAACGAAATTTTAGGGACCTCAAACGCTTTCTCTTAATTTGCTTTGAAAACTAATAATTGCTTGTCTTTCAAAATAGTCCCATACGAGTAATGTCGTGACGAGGGTTGCGGTTGCGACACTTTTGTGATATCAAAGTCGCCATTGTGACCACTATGTACCGGCACATTTCAATTGCAGTGTGATCGGACTACGCTGTGACGACGCATTGTAGTCACATTTGTGACTGCGACCGCTCTGTGTCGTCACTGAAGGGTCACAGCGGCAACCGTCGTCGCAGTTGTGAGTACTCTGCGGGGTCGCATTGTAACGTCACCGTGGGCGGACATAGGGACTGTAGCGTGACTAAACGGCGGCATCACAGCGGCTCTTTGTGACTCTAATGTCACTGTTTCGCGTGGTCACTTTTTAGTAACGGGTGACAGTTGTGCTATTAGGGTGAGTTTGGCTATGGAATCCTACTCGACGGAAAGGCCTGTCTCACTAGCTGCAATCGCCGTGAGACGGTCCTTACACAGTCCTAAACCGACTCAATGACGTCATCGTACGGATTCGTAAGTCACCTTACTCGAAACCAAGCACTTCCTGTGTATATTTTCTATACTATATTATTTACGAACAGTGTCTAATTTTTTAACTTTATATATACGCAATTCCGATGAATTTATTGGGTAGTTAAAAAAATCCGTTTGTATTAAATAATTTTTCCCCACAACAAATATACCGTCACTATTTTTAACAAAATATTTTATCACCATTATGGAGCCATTATTTAATTCAATATGGCGATTTGCTTTATTTGTAATAGAAAACTTATAGCCTTTGTAAAATAAAATGCTGTATACCGTTCCAGGTATTACTGAATTAGTCACTGTAATATTATTTTTTAACTGAACTTTGTTTCCATAAGAAAATGGAAGATTAAATCCTTTTTCTGAAAGGCGCCTGTGTATTTGTTGCAGAGGAAAATTGGGTTTCCTTATTAAATGCTTAATAAAACCAAGGTAATTTTCAAAAGGGAGTGCGCTGAAATTATCAATTTTTCCATATATTTTATCATCTGGTAAATGCCATACATTATGCACATTGTACACTGAAAAATCATTGCCATACCATTTTTCTGCATGTTCTATTAAAAGATTTAATACTTGTTTTGAAAAATCATTTAAACTATTGTGAAATTTATCTGAAGCTAAAATAGTTATCGCTGTGTGAAATAACATAAAATTATCATACATTGCTTTCGGTATAGTGTTATGCAACGCAATTGGTCCTGTATATTGCAAAAAAGTTCTTAATTCGGTGGCTTTCCACCTCCCCACCTCATTC